>JAPMUY010003273.1:0-256693 GCA_026901105.3 Galaxias olidus
AAAATTCTGACTGCTTCAATCTCCAACAAAGCCCAGGCATTCCTTGTGCGCTATTACGTGAGAATAATGGGAGATGTTCTGGTGGTTCTACATATTGCAGTCTGTTGTATTGACACTATTCTACCCCTGAAAATGTAAACATGTCAGTTTGTCATTGTAACAATACAGACACAGCTCTGTTATTCCTCAAATCCTTACCCAGCCAATTCTGTCAAAACTGACAATACATGAAATGTGCCAATCCATTGGCTGATCATCCCACCACATTTCATTGTCAATTCAAATGTGTTGTTGGAAATAAATTTTCTTTTTCCCAACATTAGAAATAATTCTGTAAGGTAAATGTGCAGTTGAAAATACGGTGGAATTATTGCAGCAAACTACCGCTTTCAACACAAGATAAAATGAGCCTGAATCCCTCCTAATTTTCTAATAAAAAAAACACTTGTTCTGTTTGGCTTTTTTTTAAATTTTGTTTCTTCCAATAGCTTGTCACTGTTGATTACAGCTCATCTAATTGTTTGGCATGTGACGTTTAATTACACTTTCAATCATGTCATTATGGTTCCCTTTTTAATAATTGATATGAATGATTCTTAAAAGGGTTCACAAGAAGCTATTCAGTGTACCATACATGAAGACAATCACCACATTTACCCCAAACCTCTTCTGTAATTTAGCAGCTGGTCCTATGGAGTAGCCATTTAAAAGGGTCCCATGAGACGATCATGGTTGACTGAGTAGAACAGCTTAACTTATGAGGGCAGTGTGTGCAAGTCAGTTCTACCAATGATGTTAAGTGATGCTAACATGATAGGTACATTTTAAATGAAGATTTGTGATCAATTATTAACTAAAGATAGGGCCGAACAGGGATCAAAAGATTTGATTAAGGTTTACCCAGATGGAACACGCTGAAAAGTAGTAACATTTATCTATAAATCAAACTAATGTAAACTGGCAGAATTTAAAACTGACAGATGTCCATTCACTTTGTTGCTTTATTCATAAGATGAGAATATTTATACATCTTATACACAGTAGATAAAGACAAATACATTCTAAATCACAAACTTAGTTCCATTATCCCAGTAATCCTGATTCTGATTTCAAAAATGTCCTCCAAAAGTAACCCCTCGTGTCTGTAGCCTAGTTTCACATTCTGAAAGGTCAGCTTTTCAGAATTTTACAGCAAATCTCATTTCAGCAGTGAGAATTATGAGCCACATTAGGAATATTTAAATTCCTTTTAACAGAGTACACCCCCCCCCCACCACCCCACCCCCTAAAACAAACACAATTGCACTTTTAACTACTTCAACAGGATTATAGGTCAAAATAACATCATTTAACACAAAATACAAACACACAACTTATACAGGTTCATTATTTAGTTGCACATAAATATACATTACTCAAGTACAAAGATACTTGCACTTTCATTTGCCCAAATATACTCTTAACTGACGTTATAGGTCTGTTGAGACCAAGATTGTCATTGAATGAAGGGATGCATTCACAATACCCATGCAAGATAAGCCATAACAGCCTAGCTTTCAGAGGCAAGACCAGGGTTATACTGAAAGACAATAAGGTTCTTTGTCTAGAGGCAACACAAACACACAAAAAACAAAGATGCACAGAACTCGGCTTTCTTATTCATGCCAAAATACTTCATGCAATGACTACCTCTTCAGTGTGACAATAACCCATAAAAAGGTCTAGCTTAATAATGTATATCTCCATGAAATGACATTTCTCAGCAAATATGATCCAGAGTTTACTTGACTTGCACAAGTTTTTTTTTTTTTTTTAAGCGCCAAGACAGTACCGCAATAGTTGCCAAAGAGGAATCATAAGCTCAGTCTGTCGTCTGCAAGTTGGTTTCAATTCAAACTCCCCCAGAAAGCATCCAGGAGAGGCATAAATACAGTATGTCTATAATGCACATTTGTCCATTAAATAAACCTGATTAAATTAATGAAGAGCTTGGCAAACCTCATTTCAACTGCAGGTTAACTGCCTGGTTTCCATGAGGATCTGAAGGGCAAAATCATAAATTTTAAGAGTTAATGTGTAATGATTGTTACTTACGCAAACTTACCAATATTGAACGGTCATGCAAATTCAGTTCTGCAATGAACTTTCAAAAACATTTCCAAGGCACTTAAGAAAATGTTTTAACATTTTACAATGTTAAAGGTTTACACTACATCAGTTGAGTTTCAAGCAAGATTACTCACTAAATATCTAACAAAACTGCCGGGACTTCCATCCAGGTTGAGAAGTCTCAGAGGGAGTAGGGTACCAGCGCATCTAAAAGAAAAGAAAAAAAAAAGTTAGGATACAAATGTAGGATTATTTCTTTTCATACTTTTCCTGAATGTTCTCCCTTGAATTCAAAGGTTTACTGTAGCTACAGTTCAGAAGTTGTTTAAATTTAAACTTTGATTTAAAGCTCCCAATCCTAACTAACATAGGTTCTTGATATAAAAAATTTATTTAAGAATCCCATGTTCATTTATTTCGCTGTAGGCCCCGTTTGTAGTCCAAAGAGACAAATATGGAACTTGATACAAATATTAACATGTCAACTTCTTCCTGCATAAACTGATGCATCTCATTATGCAACATTCCATTTTCTGTTTAACAAAAACAGAACCATTTCACGATAAGCTACTATAAAGTTGCTGTAAAGGTTATGTATAAGAATATTGAGGATTTATTTTCAGTTCCATTTGTAACGCTTTACATGGTGTATTGTCTGTCAACTTATTTAATTTGTTGCAATGATGCATACAACAAATTAGGTGTCTTAAACACTTCTATAAACCCTCTTAAGCAGCTATTAGAATGATCTATTATATTCTTTCCATGCATCAAATAGCACTATTTAGCTTAGGCATAAATTACTCTATTCTAAAGAAGCTCTCAGCAGAACAGGTTAAAAGGACCGCAAGATCACGTCAACAAAACCAGTAGATACATCAACACTGGAAGAAGATTTGGATGGACTGTCCCTTTAAGCTCTGTTCAATGTGAAACCATTGGAATTTGGGTCACATAACTTCACCATCAAGACAATAGTCCAAGTAATTAACAGGAATAGAAATGAGGCAAGTAATGGCCCCATTTGTTAAACATTTCCAAAGAGTAACTGCAGTAATGATTGCTTTACCATACTAGCAAACCTTCACTGCAAGTATGGTTTAAATGGACAATAGTACCTAGCTGAAGAGATTCCCTCTGATTACGTGTTTGGCTTTTTTTTATTCTCGTCTTTGGTTACAAAATGGCAAACATACATTGCAAGTTTTGTTTATGTTTTTGAAATAGTCAGTTGAATAACTGGATAGGTTGCCCATATTTGAGTGTTGCAGTAAACAATTTTTCCTTACATTTGAAAGGGCAGGGAAGAAATTCAGGGTGTTTTAGGCATCTTTCATCAAATTGCTATTACCAGACATTTCCATCTTTGTCTCAAAACACCGATAGCTTAGGCTGCGTCGGACGTGGACAGTAAGTTGGCACCTGTAAAGATGGCCATCATGACTGACAACTTCATCCAGCAAATACCTTGCATTCCTGAAACTATTGCACCCATATGAAAACAGGCCATATAGCTACTGTAATAGCAGCCAACTTTAGTATTTAAATTTTTTATGCTGGAAGAGGAACTTCGCTGAACACTGAACTTGAATTGACCCAGAGAAATATTTTCCATTGTTATTGTTGCTGAAGCCTGACTGTTAGGATGTATACTATTCCAAACTGCACTTAGCCAGTAATTGGATCACAATGGAAAAACTTCCACCTCCCCTCCATGGTTGCTGTAGAAAGGACTAGGCGTAATGGGACGTAAAAAAAAAAAAAAAAGAAGTCTGCCACTGCTTTTAAATAGTGGCAAAGAGTCACTCATTTAAGCAATAAATCCCCATTTTACACTCATGTTCCCATTCTTCTGAAAGTGTTCCTACTATATGGCCTTTTTATTTCCTTTCTTTATGGCTCGTGGATAAATTGATCATACTAGTGGCTTATTTCCCTTTTGACCTTGATGTGCAAGGTTCCGTATTGACCCATAGCAAGCGAAGGTGGGGCTGGGAGCTCCATTAAAGCCCAGAGTCACACCTCCAGCTCTCAGACCTGGACACCTATCGAACCATGGGGCAAGACTATGGCCTGGTGAGAACCAATAAGTGAGAGGATTTTGAGAGTGCAACCGCCTGGTGTGAGTCTAGTAGCCTACTAGTGGTAACTTGTAGGCCCAATAAAGCGACAGTTGCTTTGTCAAATTTAACCAAAACATAAAAGGCAGTGCCACAATCTGACAAGTGGCAGCAAACATTTCAATAGTTGGCAGATTCTCAAAAAACTCTAACCATTTTTAGATGCCCAATATAAAATGTTACGCAGTTAAGTGTGTTGTATAATATAATGTAAGCTATGCATATGGATACATAAAAAATATATATGAACGACTGATAGAAAAATGAATTTACTTTGTCTAAATATGTACTCAGTCTACTGTGCATGTATTTATAAAAAAATTGATGCGTTTCATATCAAATAGAAAATTGGGAGAGAGACACACACCGGTTGGTCCCTCACCTGGGCGTGGAGGGCAGCTGCTGCGGCTGCAGCTGCTGGATAGGTAAAGGCGGCATGGGGAAGCCCAGGGGTCAACTCCGTGGTGTACAGAGGGTAAGGGGTCCAGGCATCTGGGGATGCTGGAATCAGTGCAGCTCCTGTCAGGTCATCTGGAGATGTGCAGGAACGACAAAAGGCAGACAGAATATTGGTTCCCATTCGTATCGTTTTCCAATCAACAGGAATCATTGACTCGGCATTTGAAAATAACGATTTATAAGATCAGTTCACCATAAATAATGAGGACCTTACCATATCTGAAAGGAATCAATTTGCTTCATACTAAATTGGAAGAGGCACTGAAAGATACTCTACCAATCAATTTCATCCACAGAGACAGAGCTCAAGTTTTCACCTCTGTGGTGATGCCAAGAATCATATAGCCTAGTATCAATGTGGAGACGTAGTGTTCATATTATTCACAACCAAATAGGCTAGCGATGTAAACTGTTACCTTGCAGTGGGCAAGTAGCATTTACTTAGCTCAACATAGCAAAAGCATTGTGGGCATAAAGATCAGGGGCCAGTTGCTGGATCGCCTTGTGAGAGTGAAAATTCACAGCTGGGGGAGTAAAAAGCAATACGGGACTCTCAAGATGATGCATGCAAGCAGAAGGTGAATTAGTCTTTCATGATCATCTACTTTGATCTCAAAGCGTTCAGAGAGAAAGAGTAATAGTTGATTAAATCATGGCACTGCCAAGGTGAGTGTGTGAGACCTGGAGTGGTGCAGCCGTCCACTTACATGGGTCCCGTGCAATGAAGTGTGCCCCTAGAGCAGGGTGGATATTTGTGGGGTTCGGTGTGGCCATCAGCTTACTCTTTGCCATCTTCGTGTTGGCTTTAGCAAACTCTAAGCGCAGGGTCTGGGGACTTTCAGGGTCAAAACGAATGCCCTGGTGGAAGAGATGTAGGGAAGGAGGAGTACACAGTATTTTAAAAGGGAGGTAGGCTGAGCTTTGGGAGCTGTATCTCAAAGTCTCACACGGCCTCCTTTCCCAGGCCCTGTTTCAATGCTTTTAAGATGCATCCTTCACAACCTCCCCTGCATTTAGCACTGTTTTTTCCAAGCTATAAAGACCACGAGGCCATCAAGCACAGGAAAAAAAAATCAGTGTCAACTTATAAAAGTAGAAAATAATGAGGGATGCATATTTTAAGTATTTGAACAGAGCCATATCTCCTTTTCTTCACAATCATGTTGAGGATCATGTATTGGGATGGGATTTTAACCCAGTGGAACTGATCAAGAGAAGGAGACAAGGAGAGGGGCTGATAGACTGGTACTGGTTGTGTTCTGTGTTCTAAGCATTGTGCCCACATGCAGGTGAGTATCTGTGTGTGCATGTGTCTTGGTGTGTGTGTGTGTGTGTGCGCGGATGTGCTCCGTCGCTGTGTGAGTGAGCAAGAGAGATAGAGAGAGAGAAAGAGATTGCTTGTGTTCAAGAGGTGATGCTGCCGATATAAGAAAAACTGCTATGAAGGTAGTGTTAGATACTGCCAATGTGGCTAATCGGTGACAAAATAAGAGCATCAACTACAAATGTTAAAAAATACTAAGAGTGTAGGTATGTACAGATATTACAGCTAAGCAGTGATATGCAAATTAGGAAGGTTGTACCAGACTGTAAAAGATGTGTGCCAAAGTTAAGTAAACTACCGTCAGTCTACAGGATTCTGGTCTCAGTTTCCAAAAATGGCCCTGTCCTTGAATTGTAAAAAACAAAATGTTTTGTATTGAGTGAACAGAAGAGACCGATTTGTTCAGCGATTTACCCCATCCATCCTTACGGGTTGGAACGGAACACCAGATAAGACCATAATACTGTCCCAACTCAATGAAGGCACAAATTGAAATGACAATTACAGAGCAATGTCTTAATCTAAGGACAAGAAACCATATTTAAAACATCTTATATCAAAAGGGATTGTCTGAATTCTTACATTTAATGCATTTTTCGCAGCTTCAGCTCCAGACCGACTGTCAAAGGTTACAAACCCAACGGGCTGGGGAAAAAATAAAAAAAAGAGAAAGAAACTCAAAATAGCATCCTCTGCCATTTTTGACAGTGATAGCATATGAAATACAAAACTCTTCTGGGATCAAAAACAAAATAACGCAGGAAACATGCCCTTTTTATCTTATGAAAGGTTTGCAACTCTAACTAAACTTAACTCTAGCTAAACATTAAATAAAAAATTGGGGCAACCTATATTGGATGTTCTAGCATTCAATACCAGGAACTGGTAACCCCTCAGTAATAAAGCCGCATTCAGAAACTGGTCACCCATCAGCAATAAAGCTGCATTCAAACACTGCACGTGTAAATATCCTGAACCAACAGATTGTTTACTGCCTAATGAGTAAGAGATTAACAAGCTTTACAATACAGTAAGCGTACAGTTTTAAATGAAAATGTAGAAAATAGATAATGAAGTAATTATAATCCTTTGCAGTTAAGTCTTAACTCCAGATAGAACTGAAACCAGTCGGAAAATAATGACGGAAAGCCTCACCTGTTTTGATGTTAACTTAATCAGTGACCCTTCATAACCCTGCAGAGAGGAAATATATCCAATTATCCACCATAAAGTCACATGAAGGAAGTGAAGCATAAACTCCTCACAAAACTTGTGCTTTCAGATAAACACACATCTTGAGCGGCAATAAATGGCATTCATGCATACAAGCGCAGTAGGCTTACGTATTGCACATCGATTTATCCCAAGATTCATAGAAACATGAAATGAACCAGTCTTTGAATGCATAAACCAGTATTGTTCACATAGAACACATTACATGTATTCTTTTGAATCCCATCTTCTTAAGACCACCTCAGTTTACTGTATTTTTATATTATTCCTAAGAACTCTGTTTGTACTTACTGCTTGTTGGTGGTGCGTCCCACAATTATATTAGAACAAATGAATAATTTATCTCATGACTGAACATACGATTAAGATATGTTTCTAAGGGGTAAACAGTTTATAGGCTACAATAGTCAGAAATAATCCTCCTTAATCTCCAAACATACTCAGCAAATTGTCACAATAGTGAAGAGGCATATAGTTCCAAGTATTTAATTGATTGTGCCAAAATGAAGACCAGTATGAGTAAGAATAAACTAAACTTTCCAAATAAAATTTGCTTTACACTGAGCTTCATTGGATCAGTGCAAACATGGGAAATGCTCAGGGAAGTAGTGGGAGTATCTCGTCAGACTAGAGCACAGAAATGGGGCCCCTCACAATTCTGATTTACACATATGGGGAATTAAATAACTCATGAGAACATAACTTAAAATCACTTGAGTTGGGCAATAAACATTTTCATGCTGGACCATGTTAATTTGGTTAGTTTGCATTATACTGCAATATGCTATACTTGATAATTGTGGTTTCGATTTGTCATATTGTCCAGCTACACCGCTTAAGGCTTTCACCAAGTGGTGTTCACTGAAGATTTGCAAGTTGCTTGAATGTTTCGGCTGATATAAGAGGAAATGGAAATATCCAAATCTCATGGAAAGGGAGGTAGGTCACCGAAAGGGAGGCAAGGTTGGCCAATAGGGATACTCCTTTGACATTCCACAAGAGCATCCATCTGAGGGATAGTACTTCCAATTTAGTTAGAATGTGTTAGAGGGGGTTGAAAGGGAAGTCTTTATGTAATATATTCGGCCCTGTCACAATACGCAATAACTAAAGTTAAACGCAGGGTTAAGTGCATTGCTGAGTGTTAAAATCATGATGTACATGGCCTTCATAGTTTTTACATGCAAATGTAAAACTTAGCAACTTTTTCTTCACCGTTTTAATATAATTTTTACAGAACTTACCTTGAATGGTCTGAAGAGAAGGTAAAGCTCACGTGGTTTAATATCCACTGGTAGGCCACTGACAAACAGTGTGCGAACCTGAAATGTAAAAAGTTTGTTTACACCACCTATCTGGACACTTGTTTCAATTTCTCCCCTTTGAGGCTTCTTTTCATTTAGAATAGTTATGAATAAAACCTTAGTGTAGATTGGGACAAAAGTGCCAAATTTTCTTGGATCACAGGCCATAAATTTGCAGCCAACCTTTTGGTAAAAATAGGTTCAACAATTAATCTCTATAATACATTGTATAGATGTTCATTTCTCCCAAAGATTAACTGTTATTCTATAGGAGCCCCCTGTGCCTGAGGAAATAAACAGGACTGTTCTAGGCCCATTAGTTCCTACTCAGTGGGGAGGCCCCCCGAGTACAATGGGCTGCCAGAGGAACAGCAGTGCACAACAGTGCACAGTGTGACACCATTTCCTTCCTTTGACCCACAGCCCAAACCTCGGCTGCACTCCAGCGTTTTTCAGGTGGTGCGCAGCAGCAAAACAGAACCCTTACTTGTCCGACATGTACAGAATTAAGCCCATCCCAGCTTAACAAACTCAAGACTTGTTATAATCTGTTCGCTTATTGAGGTACAGGAAAAAGTGCAATATGGCAATCTTGGGTGCATTTTACTTTGAAAAATTTAAAAGGTATCATTATTATCAATCTCATTTCACAACCTCATCTTTCTTACAACAGTTTCATGAAAATAATTATCAAGGGTGTTCACATTAGCCTACATGACCTCAATTCCCTATCGATCAGTTAAACCATTATAATGATATCAGGGTATTTTTCAGTAAACTACGGTGCAGGGTGGTGGTGGGGGGGGGGTTTGATTGAGACTTGGCTTATACTTGCTCAATTTAAAACCTTATATACACACACGCCTTTGAAAATTTTGATTTAGCATAGTTTACTTAGACAGGCCTAATAAAAAAAAACTTTAGTCCAGATAAAACGTCATGGTTTAACTGGTTGATCTTCTTAACTTATAGACATCGTCGTCATCCACTAAAGAAGGCGCGCCCATTCAGCAAATCATACAATTTTTACTTTAACTCACATAGAAAAAAAGACATCACAGGCCCCCTTTCTAGGATTGTCAAATCTAATCTTGACGTCAAGGGCACCTTTGTGATTATGACAAATTATACACTTACCTCCTCTTCAATGGGTACGTTGTTGTTAGGCTCGGGTTCGGATTTACTCATATTTAAGTTTGATTCAGCGACAGATGGAGAAGAAAAAGTTAAGATTTTCCTTGTTGGATATTTTCCCAAAGTGCGTTTGTAGTTGCAGAAAATATCTTGGTGGCGTTTAAACTTCAGAAAAGAAGTGCTGAAGTGAGTTCGTGCAATAGACGAAGAAGTATCCAAAGATGTATTGCGAGAGAGAATCATTCATAAAAACAAAACTAAACTAAACGTGAGAAAGTGGATATGTGCACTGTGAGGGTGAAAGAGGGGGAAAGAAATGCGCGAAGAACCCCTCTGCTCACATCAATGTTGTATCCTGCGGGGCACTGGTGGGAGAACAAGTCAACTATTTCATTGGAGCACCACCTCAGTCGCTGTCCCTCAGTTTTTCAATTAGGTCATCAATTATGCTTCATCCTTGTGTGAGCAGTAATCAAGTTCGAGATCCGCCTCAGCTGGTACAAAACCCTGCCCCTTTAGAACCACATCATAGTTTCAATATGAGAGCCAATATACTTTTATTTTTTCGAGATATCTGCGTTTAATTTTCTCGAATGTTTTGTTTGCGCCGAAGAACCTCATTAGAACCTAGTTCCTTATTTTGCCAATGTCAAGTAAATTTCATTACTTGAACAAATATGTATTTAGGATTTAAAAATAATTGGACGGTTTTGGTCAATTTCCTCATTTTTTTCTTGCTTTTTCCTTGCCAATATTAGGCCTATTTGTAGCTTTCTCCTACTTAAAGGCTAATTAATTCTAAATTCGGGACTATAAATCGGTGTGCTTTTCGTTTGATACTATATTTACATACAATTTCGATTAATTGATGGGTCAACTGAATGATAGGCTATTGGCAGAGTAAATAAATTTCTCTTTTTGTAGGGGCGCTTTGTGTACAATTCCACAACTATATTGAGGTATTTGAAGGCCTAAATTTATTTCGATAGAATGGCTTGTTGACAAAATTAAGTTTCAATAATCTTATATACAGTGCTTACAGACATTATATATGCATACAACTGTGTTAGCCTGTTATTCGAAATATTAAAATTAAGTTACTTAAATAAAAATACCTCTAATTGCACAACAACATTAGGCTATATTGCCTATCCACACTATTATTTTCTTCTCAATAATTATAGGCCTACGTATAAGCCTACTTTTTTATGTCATCTTCAGTTTTTTTTTTGTATGAAAATAGGTCGGAATTCTGCTCCAAATAGCGTAGGCCTACTCAATATCTCAAATGATCAATTTGACTAAAATACACAAAAGCAATCGAAAAGCCGTTTCATGGTTTTCTAAATAGTAAATATTCTGGCTTCTGGAAGTGTGCCCAGTCAATGTTTCATAACCAGAACTTCTGAAAGGGCAGCCAGTTTCCTGACTTTGTATAAGAACACAATTCAAACGGAATCAGTTGAACTGGACAGAGGCAAGCGACAGTAAACGTCATACTTTTTACCAGCTGTTAACAGTTTGAGCATAGTTTAAAAATATATAATAAATTAAACATAGTATGATTTACAATAATTATTATTCAACTTGGGGCTGTGATATAATATAATATATATTTCCCCAAAAGTTCCACGGGAGGGTGTGAGTTTTTTTTTTTTTATAGGGATGAGAAGGGGGGATGGTATTAACAACATGAGAGTACAAAGTAGAGCTCCAAATACCTATTCTGGGCTGAACGCTGAACAATTGTAAAACTCTCAACAGTGACAGAAGTTAAAGGGGGCATTGGTTTCATGCTTTGCTGACGGCATTAAAATCCTCTTTTCTACCTTTGTAAATGTTTTTAATTACATTGTACTTCAACAATTTAATTTGTATTTATTATAGAAAAATGTGAATTTAATCAAGTCAACGATTCTGTTCCAAAAAGGCCTTTATTGACAGACCTTAAGTTTACATCACTCATTTAAACCTGGTCTAAATCAAGCTGAAATAACTTTCAATATCATCTACATGGAAACATAATTCCCTAAATAGTTTGGGTCATAAGTAATAATAATTTTTATGCACTTGTGTTTAAATTTGTTACCACAAAGGGAATAATAATAAAATATTATTGATCAAGAGAAAGGAATCTACAAAATCACATTTCAATTTAAATTGCAAAGATTTAAGAGTAGTAGGTGCATGCAAAAATATCCCTTAAAATATTTTTCTCACAAAGATATAATTTAAAATAAATATTTCAATGCGTACAACTCAAGGCTTTGCTTTTAGCCTTTATAGAAGGTTTCTTCCAGCTCATTGGACCCCCTTAGCACAGGGGATTCTTCAGCTTTATAACATTTGCACACACACATACAAAAGAATCGTACTGCGTGTAGTCTTTTCCAGAGGCTGAAATTGGATTTAAAATGTTACTTGTTAAAAAACAGTACAAAAGGATGCAGAAAAATCCGACCCAAATTGGGGATATCTTCAGTTGATGGTTCAACACTGAAAAATATAAAAGGGGACAAGGCATACACATAACGCTCTATTTGTCACTTACCAGAACTCGCTGCTTATGAAATATTGACTGTGTTGCAAGGCGATCATTAATTTACTAGGCAGGGGTAGAGATTTTCCAAGACAGTGTGCATTTTACCTTAACAATTCTAACAATCTTGACATAAAGCTAAGAAATGGGGCTGCAGAGTCTCACAGGTTAAACTTTCGTTATAAACTGTAAAAAAATAAGTTATATAGGTCATCATTGTCATCACATATACCATGTTATTACAATGACGCAGAGGAGCAAGACTAGTTCAAATGGTGAACAACTTAAAAGATCTCTTCACCAGTTGGCTATGCCAGAGAAAAGTCCCAAATAAACGAGCCTATCTCTTTTCTAATTACAAAACCTTAACTGGGAAATATATCTGGAAACTTCATATATGAAATGTATTTGCTTATGATGTTAATAGAGACATGTATGCATAAAACTGTAATAAAAGAAGTCTATAAATACCTTGGCACACATTGAGTTAAAGTCCAAATTATTAAAGATACTGCTTTTTTGGCTAAAGACATCAATGCCATCTTCATGGCCAAATATAGTGCAAACACTGCATAACTATATATGTCTTATTTATGCTTTTCGTTTTGATTTGAAAGGACATCTTTGACAAGCCACAAAAAGTGCTCATCAGCTTCGAAATCAATTCAGAAGTCTTTTCTAAATGATAGAGCTCTAAACTTTAGTAAGTTCAAACCTTTAAGAAAGTTTGGCTATACTCTTTTGAATTTAAGTCCAGAATGCTTACTTATGCTGTTAATGTACTGAGAAAGGGGATCCCAAAGCAATAACTGACAATACAATCACATATTTTCTATTTCTTTGGTCAGTTTCAAATATTGTTTTCAAGAATAAAAAAACTCCCAATACAAAATAGATAATCCTATTAGGTCACTCCTTCCTACTACCATTTACAGCATTACCATACACATGCGTAAAAGGCAAAACATTAAAATAAGATTAATTCCTCCTTAATTTAGGTAACTATTCAGAACAATTAAGTCAAGTTTCTTTGTCTTTCTCTTCTATTCGTAAGTACCTGACACAAAGCCAGACTGTAGCTCAGAGGCTTTTGATAAGCTTCATGTTTTATTTGCAAAAAGCTGCCCCATTGTCCCATAAGTCACCTCGCACAGCACTCTTCTGCGGTACGCCACACTGAGCCCGTCTTATCATGTTAGTGTCAAAGGCTGCTAAAGCACTTAGCTTGTGTTTCCAGTGTCCTCTGTGGTAGGGCAAAACCTCAATTTAGAAGTCTAAGGAAACTTTGAAGCTTTCTCCCACATGGTGAGCTTTGTGGTGTTTTCATAAATATCTTGATTGTCAATTGTCTGGTATAGAAATTAAAGTGCATAAAAATGTATCTTTACACTTCATGATAATTTATCATTCATTTAAGATGGGAAAAATCCACATTCAGTTTGTGAATTGACATTGTTTTCTAAATTTCATAAAACGTATGCTTACAACTTGTTTATATTTTTATCCTTACAGCTTTGACCTTCAGAAAGGAGAAAAATAAAATGTAACTTCAATGGGAAAGTGTGTCCAAACTTTTGACAGGTACTGTCTAATAACTGGAAGTGAGGCACAACGCTTATCCCATGGGCTGTGATTAATGACAGCTAACAAATAAACCTAAATGAACAACAACTTGGTACATACAGTATAGGCTATTTATGTAAGATACTATATATAGCGAGCTATACAAGCCACAGTCAATCATGTCCCTACAGTAGCAACAGTCTAAAAATACTTTTTGTTTAAGACATTACTAATAATTTCTACTGTACATGTCTCAAACTCACTTGACAACTATAAGCTTTCCTTCCAAAACCCCACACGTTTAAATGCATATATAGTATATTATAGTAAGAACAACTGTAGAGGTGTTGCAAATGCTTACAGGGGCATGTATGATGTTTTCTTTTGTTAAATTACATCACGATCTCAATAGAGGGATACTGATTTAAAAACATTAAACTGGATTATCTGTCATTTTGTCAAAATCATAATAAATGCTATGCAAGGGAAAAAAAGGTTTTCAAGTTTGGTTACAACTTAGGGTGGTTAACAGCACTGTTTTCTGACACCATAAATCAGGCTATGGGGTTAGAAGGTTAAAATAGCCTTCCAAACCGCTGCAACTACGTCACAACAACTGTTTAAAAAATGTTCCCCCTGTTAATGTGGCCGAACACATTTATTTGTGGTAAATCCGGTCTCCTTAAACCAGTTGTTCTGTTTGCACTGTAGCCAACTGTACAATTTACTCCATAGCAAGCGCGGGAGGGGTCTTATCACCATATGGACATTAAAAAAAACTTTTTTCGCAGTTTGATCTCAAACCTATCCGTCATGTTTCACCTAATAATAAATATGAGATCAGACACAGGCCAAGTCTCACCATTCATCCAGGAAAGTTTCAGAGAATACAAAAATAAATAAGACACGGGTTTGTTGGCCTTTACAAATCAGGCATTGGATATAAAAAAAATCATAGACACATGACCAATTTCATAATTAAGACAGATACGTACAGATACAAACTTAATCCCCACTCTATGAGATCTGTGGTATTGTGGAGCGGTTTACTTCTACAAATATATTTTTATTTACATTTTACTTCATCTGTCAAGATGTTAAAACAATGGCATTGTCTCATATTTCTAAGCATAGAAAACGTTTTTTTGTCATATTCAGACGCTGCTATATAAATCAGGAATGACTACAATAATATTTATTCATCCTTGGAATTCAGATGTGCGGCATAAGGGAGTATAAAGAAACTCTGAAGGACAGGAAGCAAGTAATACTATGCTGGGAACTACAGACAATCATGTACACTAAATATATAAGGTTACAGCACACACAACAGAGGTAGATTAAAACATGCAGACAACAATAACTTGATAGCAGTTTTAAGAAGATTACAAAATGATAGAAAAAAAACTTTGATTGGAATGAAGGCCTTGCATATAATGTCAGGGCCTAATGAGAACAGAACAGTCTTTCCCCCAACAAAAAAAATGAAGCAGCTTGATTTTCAAGTATCTATGCATCATGTCCAGGAAAACATGTTGTCCTTGTTTATGAAAACAAATGGCCTCTCAGTACAGCCTCACTCTAACAACCCTCCGCTTATGTTTGTGTATTGGCTGTGGAGCTTGGTGGTTACGCTATAAACAACACATTCCCAAAGAGAGGTAGCTAGAATTCAAAGCTCAACTGACGTTTTTTTTTAAAGAGGATAGGGACAGAATCATGTGGTATTTGGTATAATTCATAAATGGAGAGTACTGACTCACCAACAGAAGCAAAATAAAGCACTTGCAGACATTATATAATCTACACAGTATGAATTACAGAAAATCTACAACCACATATTTAAGATCAGAACACTTTTTTTGTGAGAGGCTGTATATAAAGACTTGTTGTTTATATGGTTTTCTTCTCTTAGATGTCCTACTATTTAAATAAAAGTAAATATAAACTTGCATACCACAAGAGACGAAATGATGCCAGTAGGGAAATAGTTAATTGGCTTCAAGCACATTTAGGACATGCTAATTGGTATCCACTGACCTCTGATGTCACTATGTTTATGTTAAGTTGTAATGTCCGAGTCTATTATGAAGAGACAGTGGCCCTAGGCCCATGGCATGCAAGTAACAGAGGAATTTCAAATACAGGAAAGTCTTTTGATAACAATCACACCCGTCTTGAAACGCCCTCCTCTTTTCCCTACCAGAGTATTTTACAGCTCTATCTTGTTTGTGTAATTACGTGAGGTTTCAAAAACAAATGCACTATTTCTTAGTATATGAAATAATATCTTGCAAAACTGTTCACATTGCTCACTTTTGGTAAAACAAAAACAAAATAAAAATAAAAATCAAAAGTGAATTTGCCTTGATCACACATATGTGCTTTCTGCAAAACACAGCATACTTACACTGTCAAACTGAAATTTTGGAATGGATCATTTTCATAGTTTATTGTAAAATTACTGTAAAACATCTTAAATACAGTTGGGTCAAACAATAAGCTTCAAGACTTTCAATTATATCTAATATAGTTTTATATTCTGTTTCTTATTCTTGCTTAATTTAGTTTTTTCTTATAGAGTTGCAAGGCTTTTACTCCTATCTTGTTTGACTGTATCGTTTCAGGCGTCACTGTCACTTCGTTAAATGTAAAAGTCCTGCCAATGCACCTATTTAACAAGTTCAGAGTACTTAGATTCCTGTGTTGATGTAAGTGGTAGGTATGTCTCATCAAACATCAATCACGGAACTCAAATTCAAACATGTGTTTAACACACTGCCTCCTATTGCCTGTTTGTTTCATAGATTCCAGACACGGTTCTTGTCTAATGGACAATAATAAGACCATTAATGGAAGCATGACACTATCCTGTCCCACTTAGAAAGCGTAAATCAATCTGTTTCAAATAAACAGTCCAGTCCTTTTTTGTCCTGGAAGTTGGGTGCAGAATGTGACCAGTTTAGCTTCAGTGTCAGTGCTGCTGACTTCTAAGAGGGATATTTAGAATTGCCATAAGAATTGGAGGTACCTTAAAACCTTGCTAGTCATGGGTATGATTAAACGTGTCGAAAGTACATTTATTTTGCAACTGATGTATTAGGAGAATTGAAGATATCTATGTATCTTTGAAGAGACACAGAGCCTTAATTTATATACTCATGGCATAAAAATGCATAAATACTTATTATAAGCCTTCTATTTGAAAAAACAAAGCATTTTATGCTTTGTATTCAGAAACTACATCTGAGCTCTAGAATGTCCATTTTGGGCTCTGAGTCACCCAGCAGAAGTAACAGCACAACCAGTGAGCAGAACTAATTTCATCAATTATTAAACCTGGGTAGGAGACTGGTTCAATGGCGCACCATTCCTATGGGATTCCTTGCAGACTGAGAGAATGGAGATCACTGTAGGATGATGGGACTGTGTACAGAAAGTCAACCCAAGAGGCGGCCATAGTTGAAATTTAACCTGAAGAAACATTTCCAAACAAAGACTGCAACAAAAAATAGACAATACTTGTGATGCATTAAACCATATAAAATGGATTAGTATCCATTATATGGGCCATTGCACCACCATTGCCTTTAAACAACTATAATAATATCCAGCACATTGGCAAGAGAACTCATATACCTTCTGCATTTTACATGGAGCCTAACAAGTGAACGTTCCAGAAAGGTTTCCTATTTAGGGAACAGGATATTTCGTATTGACGGGGGAGTTTTAAGGTGGGGGTGTAAGAAAGAGAGGGAGCAGTAATGGAAAAGGAGACGGATAAAGCAAACTTTCTTAAGGTAAAGTGAAGTGCATTACCCGCGGGCAGCCAATCGCATGGCAGCATTACACTGACATCGTTCACCTCTGCTCAGATACACCAGCCAAGGCTTACTTAGCACCATCCATAATTTATGCCCACCTTCCCCCTTGCATGGGCCTGTCATGGCTTGTTCCTTTCGACAACTTGCCCAACTCTACTTTTGCCTACAAGAGGATGCTGATGTTTGCATAATTTAGATGCTACCCGCTGCTTTCGGTGCCCGTCTCCCATCAAAAATGTAATAGACTGAGCTTCTGGGGGATTTTTCTTAACTGGGGCAATGTAAGATAGGCCAGTGGAGACAATAGGTGTGGGTGTGGTTGGATGTCGTAGATTTTCTCTAGAACTTTTCTTGCTGGGATGATTGAGACGTGCACCATGGATGCATTATGGGTGCATGATTATGTTTAAAGTTAAGTGCAAAACCATCTTTCAACTGTTAAAGAGAGTTATTGCAGTTATACACTTGGAGTAGGCCATCAAAGCTATGTGTAAGTTTGAATTCTAAAGAATTCCACCATTATCCTTTTCATGTTGACATGGCATGTCTCATGTTAATATATTATATATACTGTTAAGCACTTAAATAGTTACAATGTTCAACTTACATTTCTACAACAGCAATATAAATGTGTTTTGATACTAGTAAACTAAATAATGTTTGAATAGTAGGTCTAATTCTGAACTTAAAATATTTGTTATGTTAGAATTAAACCAATCACTAATAACCATTTTATAGTTGTCAAACGCCAAATGTATTAAACAGACCACAGTTTTTCCAGTGTCCTAGTATCAATAACCAGCTTCTCAACTAAACACTGTATCATCATTGCCTTATTTGGAGACGTTACTCCCGATCTTCCTTTGTTGACACTGAGCTAACCAATTGTCAGAGATACAGTGTATACAAAATTTTACAAGGCACACACAGCCCCAACTTCAACTTGTTATTAAATGCTAATATAAAGAACAGCTTAATAGATTTCAATACTGCGCTATCTTAGCAGACTTATAATTATAGTTAACTTCCATATAAATCTTGCCTTTAATTATGGGTAGATAAATAGGTTTAAA
This sequence comes from Galaxias olidus, assembly GCA_026901105.3. Taxonomy (NCBI): domain Eukaryota; kingdom Metazoa; phylum Chordata; class Actinopteri; order Galaxiiformes; family Galaxiidae; genus Galaxias; species Galaxias olidus. The sequence goes on from JAPMUY010003273.1 coordinate 18,683, forward strand.
AATGAGCAGTTGATAAAAAATAATTATATAGACATCAAAAATATTTTGTCCTCTCTGTAACTGCCCAGCCATGCAGGAAGGGTTTGTTGATTCCTAGTTCCATGTAAAGGTGGATCTTGAGACAGGTCCATGAATTTTCAGGAACGATGCTTTAGGAGCGGCGATAATTAATGTTATGATTCAGAAGAAAGAATTGCTATCTAGGTAAATATACACGTGGTTCCCTCTTTGTGAAAACATGTCTGTTTTCTATCAAGGAGGGGCAATGGTATTAATATTTTCTTGTTGACCTTAAAATACAAATGCATGGCTTAGCAGTACGGGGCGTCACATGTATTAACTACTTTGTGTTCATTTGGCAATATAATATATATTTATTTTTCAAGGCATTTTGTATAGATTTAATGTATTTGATATAATATGTACTGTGATTTGTATTTTCACAATTGTCAAATACAACAACTGAAAGATAAGCCAGTTCCTTAGTAGTCATTCAAGTTTCAGCTAATGTGCTCCATTAAAGTCAAAGTACACAAGTGATTGCCAGCTATAGGACATTCTACACTGTCTCTCCTGTGGTCTCTACTGCAATAGAAAGTGTCTTGTTGACTTGCTGTAATATGTGGCTGAAGCTATCAAAATCATAAAAAGGGTCAAGATCATGGGCTTTAAAATTGCAGGAGTACCCTTTCCCTGCCATAGCTTTCTTTGCATCCGTTGGTTTAACTTCAAGAAAAAGTGATAAAAAAAAGAAGAGCATACACAAGGACCACAGTAAAAAGGAGTTTTCCTTGCAATCAGTCCTATTCCTTCTTCTCCCGTCCTAGCAAACTGCCTTTCTCTTGTTTGGATAAGTAAGTGCTGAGATGTCAGGTCTGGTTCTGATGTATACCACCTGCCTTGACCTCCGACTGACCTCGTCTTCCAGCTCCCACTGCAGAGACATTCCAATGCCTTTCTGGGCCTGTGTTTACACGGCAACAGATTAACACACTCTCCTCTCTTTTCTCTGTCTCCTACATTACAGTGGAGAGCAGTGGGCCTCTCTGGCTTTGCCAAGATACAACAACAGCTTATTATCGTGGGTGAAAATAACGGTATAAGCACAATAAAGTTCTATAATTTCTGAGTTGGGTTTTTGATAAATAAATAAATAAATATCAATGGAAACTGTAAAAAATAAAAACCGCTATCCAACCATAACTCTTAGTGAAGGAACTGTCCCTGGAGTTTCTCTTGCTGAGCTCACTATGTTCAGGATGGGAGGCCAAAGGGATTCTCTTCCGCTTCAAGCTGCCCAGCCCTTCCAGCTGCCCAGCCCTTCCGACCAGCTGGATAAGACAAGAGTGGAAGACATAATATGAATTAGCTTGCACAAACAACATGGCCTCACTCTTTCTGTCCATTTAATAACTGTACAGACTTTTGTGGCATTACATATTATAGCAACTCTGTTTTAAGGTGAAGGAAAGAAAAAATCTAAAATGGTTTCAGGTCCCTTTTGCTTGCATGCAAGATGTAGCCATGACTGCATACTTGGTAGTAATTGAGTCTCCATTGCTAATCACTCACAATAAAAGCAATCCTTGCACCAGACAATTGATCCATGGGTAAGGTCTAAATGTACTTAATACATGGAAAGTCCAAATGCAAAACAAGATCAGAGTCAAAATCTGAATTTGAAAAAAAGGACATTGAATTTGGTTACCTGAATTTATGAGCATAATTGTTTTTTAAAGAACATTTTGATGTATTAATTTTGTTAAATGAATGTATTTGTGCTTATTGTACCCCCAAAAGTATAGACGTTTAGCTTGGATATGATATACAGTATATAACATTTATAGTGAATAGTGCAAATGTCAGTCTGAAAATTATAGCATCCTACTTCAATGTCGTGTGCCAAGGCTAGTTATTTTTTTAAACAAATATAACCTTCAACCTAAATATATGACTATAGCACACCACAAGTTGTAGTAGCAAAAATAGAAATGTAAATCCCAACTAAACCCTTTCCTACTTTAAATGTTTATTTGCAACAAAACATAGTCTATGCAGAAGCCTGACATTTTTCTTCAAGAGATGGTCACGACACAAGAACATATTGTTACACACTAGCACCATCAGGTGGCAAGAGCTCAAAAGCAGAAAGAAAGATTAAACAAGTCAATTTCAATTAAAGTCTTTCTTTTTGTATTATTAATATGCATATGATATTCATGTACATTAACAAAATACTGACTACAGTCCAAAGCCCACACAATTTCGCAAATATTTTTAAATGCCCTCGGCTTAGGCAAAGTTTTATATAAACCTGGATTGTATTTAATAATTTTACAGTTTTGATATTTTTTTCTTTCAGTCCCAGACACGTTTTGAAGATTGAAGGGAAAGTTCCAGTCTTGATCAGGAAGCAGCACAATTATTTACTGTGAGTGGTTTACCGAATAAAAGATAATGGTTGTAACCAGAGCAAAACATAGAGGGCAATGCTAGCAGGTACTACGGGCTTACAGCCATTGTTGCTAAGCTAGGCTACATTTACCTACCTACTTACATAAATTACTCATTATTGGACGAACAATCACAACATTGATATCGATCATCTCATCTTAATTACTAGGGGTAAGTAGGAGCATATCTTCCAAAAAGTTTAACTACCCCTTTAACTTTTTCGTAAAACAATGAGCTTAAGGTTAGGGTTATAGTTAGGGGTAGGTATAAGGTTATCTAAAATAGTAAATCGTCGGATACAAAATAAGTGCTAGCCTATATGTAAGAATTTTATGTGAGAACAGGCTGACATATAGATGAATGTTTTTTTTTTGTCATAACTAAGAATGAAACAATCCTGTCTTGTCTTTTTCTTATACTTTTGAATGGATGGGCGTATTAAACATCCTTGGGGTAGGTGCTGATGCTTACACACCTGTTGCATTTCAGTAACATAGAGTAGCCTACCTCCTTGGTTTCTTTAACTTTTTGGGAAAGTGGGTGGGGATCAAAGGTCTACAGGGCAGATCGATGGGAACATTATTTTTGGATAAAATAGGCTACGTAATTTAACCTTTCAACTCACCAAAAGTAGGGCTGCGGTAAGTCTACAATTCAGACATACTGGAACGCAGCACTGTTACTGCATTAAGAAACAACATGTGATCTTACTTGATCAGACTGAACAAACCAGGCCAGGTGGGGCCCACCACAATGCAACTTTAGTTGAATCAATTCAACACGTTCACAAAATGTAATGTAAATCTTTTCTGTTGTGTAACTGTTTTGTAACAGTTTCATTATAATATTTTTTGTATTGTATTCCTTTTGAATTTGAACTTAAGAGTGGTATAAGTTGTCAATAGCACATTTGAACCATTTTAATGATCCCATATTAATCCACTTCAAATCCTTATGGTTATCCCATACAAAAAAGAAAAATCTAAGTCCCTTCACTGGCCATGAGAGGCTTCGAAGGGGAAGGGACAGAGGCAGGATGCATCCACTGATAGATCATATGCTTGCTTTTGAACTGTCATGCTGGTCAATACCTAATATTTGAGAAGCGCAGCAATGTGCAAATCACAATAGAACTTTTTCTTGAAGTAATGTATGCCTTAATTTATAAATTGGACGGTGCAGCGACGGTCGACCGTGCGTTCGACCCTGCCTGGCGAAAGCCCAAATTCTGACGAAAAACGACACGTCTGCGTTTGCTTGTGCATTGGCCTCTAGTCAATGAAGGGCTGCTACTGGCCTTTAGAAGTGGAGAAACCCATGTATTTTTTATTTAAAAAAATCGTGGTTTTACATATTTAGAGAAGGTTTATTATATTAACAAAAATGCTTTAATCTTTTCAACACAGTTATCCCGCATAAACTTACTCTTTGCTATTTTAATTGAATTGTCACGTGCGAGTAGAAATACAAAGTATACCTTTTATGAGTGATTGTGAAAATAGCCAATAACATAGTATCATCGACTGACCAATGTTATCTTTTATGTGAGAGATGATAACCCGCCTTCATTGAAACCACGCCTCTTGCTCACTAGATTGTCGCTACGGTTTGTTGTTAGCGGTTTTGCCAACACAGGCAATTGTTTTGGGCATTTCTATCGAGTTTACTTATCTTATAGACAGTCAAGCAACTATAAACATTAACGTTAGCTTTTGCTTAGCGTTTTTACTTGGGTTTTATAATTTGGTGTAGTGAGTTGTTGCTGGTCGCAGTCTTGCAAGGTAGGTGGCTAAGCTAACGTCAGTAGAGTTGCAGAAGCCTGTTTAACCAATTTTGAGCTAACAATTAGCGTCTGCTAACTCAGAAACATCATCGCTTTCCCAACGTTGCTGCTAGCTAGCTTAGCTACGTTAGCAAAAGATAGCTGGTCGGTGGTGTTAGGTCTATGACTGCCTCTATTTGCTAGCTAGCTGAAGTTAGCCACATTGAAATAACCTGATTTTTGTCGGTGAGCTTGGCCAACTTCACTTTTATTTGATTGTTTTGTGGATTTGATGCAAACAAATTAACATAAAGGTACGTGATTACGAATAATATACACGATTAGCTTCCAACCCTCGCCGCTCAATGCTAAAGTCAAGACAAGTTTCAATGTTGGCTATCGCGAGGTAGCGTGTATTTTTTTGTAACGTCGTTAGGTAAAACGTGAAGTTTACATGCTCTCCGTTTCTATTTTACGTGTTCTATATAATCCTGATATTCATTGGTGTTTGGATTTTTCTGTTGTGTGTGTCAGTTGTACTTTGTCTTTAGTGAAGACTGTAGACTTACATTCCAGACATTAGCGTCCATTATTTAGCTAGCTAGCGTCATGTCATCCAGTCAACGTTATGTTGCGACAGGCGTTACAGGACCTAGCTAGCTAATCTGACTGTGTTCTGTTGGGTTCTATTACGCTAGCTGGGCTAGCAGCAGATTTGCTACCCTCTATTTTCGCTACGTTAATTAAGTAAGCAATATATCGTAAACTATTAACGGTGCTATTACAAAACAGTTGGATTTTGTTAACGCAAATCAGTTTGACCTGCACACTGCTATAAGTTTGACTGGAATGACAGCCACACGTTCGCTGTCCGTACATTTTCCGCTGTTGCTGAAATGTACTAGTCTTTAGCAAAAACCCTTACAGGTTAATAGGGGCCGGGCGCACTGAGCTAGTCGATAGCTACCGACCGTACTAGCGTGGTTTGCGCGGATGGCGTCAAATTCTCTCGGCGCTTGGCAGGGGGAGGGGAATTAACAAGACCAGCGATTTGTGACTGTAGATGAAAATTACTCGCCGCAGTTGTGTTGTTTACACCCACAACGTTGATTAAACCATCACAGTTTAGGATAATGTTTAACATTATTCATTAATTACATTGATTGAGACCTTTAAAAAGATAGTCAAAGCCACTTCGAATAAAACAATTACATTTAGCATAGACTTTTATCTTATTTCTTACAAGTCAGACATTGGTCTTAATTTTTTAAGAAGTATTTCAACGTTAAATACTAGCCTAGTATTAAAACTTTTAACAAATACCGGTGCCCCAGGTCTCACACTCCTTGGGCGTTACACTGTGCCATTGTAAATAGGTTGGCAGACATCACTGAGTTTACAATTTATGTTGGCGGTCAAAATATTACAATTGATGAGGATACGTTTACTTCAAGGCCAAAAAGTGTTTATATTTTTTTTTTATCTTGCCATCAATGTTAGCAGATTCGTTTTTGTTTTTTTTAAATAGATTTTCCATTTGATCCAAGTATATAGTGTTATTGGCCTAGTAAAACATACACCACATTTGCATGGTATTGCGCTGATAGGCATGTTGGTCTGTTTGTATTCGGGTTTGACAGTGTTTATGTAATGATGTTCTTTAAACCTACCTATTGTATGTACATGTTTTATCTCTTGTGGGTGATGTCAGGTTCAAACGAAAATACCCCTGCAATAGACAGTAAAAAGCATGTGGTGCTATTTTATGTTGGATTTAGCATTAAAGATGTAATAGTTATTTCAGTTTGTGCTAACATGGGAACTCTGCATGTAAACTTTAGATCCTTTGAGTATGAGTATACAATGAAGAGGCGTGTGGAGGACCAGGAAACTGTATTTGCATCACAGCAGCAACAGCGCTGTCTCCCAGTCCAAGCCATAGCAGAGGGCTTTCAGCATCGTGTTCTAGCTACAACCCCGGCTTTGTATGAGGCAGTCACAGACAACATGCAGCCCTCTGCTGGCATCCAGTACTCCATCCCACAAGGTTACCAGGTAGGCCACTACTTAATTCCTCTTTAAATCCAATACAAACTGACTGCCTGGCAAGCCTTATTATTGTTTATTGTTGGTGAAAATGATCAGCGGTTTATAACATTGAACACTATTATTAGTCGAAGGGCATAAAGTGTCTTTCCAGCTTCATCATAAGTCTATATTATTATTGTGGTTGATATGAGAATATCCTCCTCATTTTGGCTTGGCGAAATTAGCTGTTGCTGTTGTATTCCACATGGTGGTGCCAAAGGCTAATATGAGTAGATTCACACTTCACGGCACCTTAACTTTCAGCTTTGAAACTTGCAGAACTTCTTGCACGTAGTCCAATTTTCTCCGTTTTTTTCTTTGTGTCCACCATTTGCTCCAAATCAGAAACGTATGAGAGTAAAAAAGGAATCAAATCGCTGTCTAGATGGGCCTACACGGATAATAAATACAAATTCTTTCAAAAGTATTTCAATCTACTTTAAAATGTACACTTTTGCCTACTTAGGTTCCCACAATGCCCCAAGGTGCCAGTGGACATGTACATGCCAATAGTCCAACGGCTCATACTGGGCCTCATCCTCTCAGTCCAGCAGTCCAATCCCAGGGGCCTGCAGTGGTCCAGAGCCACGCCCACCTTCCTAACCCCATGGCTTCGTCCCAGGGACAACAGCAGTTTCAGCGATTAAAGGTCCGTCACCACAATTTACTGCACATTTATTAAACTTGGGCATTGTTTTTCCACGTATGAGCAATGTAGTTGAGCATCGGACCAAGGTAAAGCGTTAAATGGTGTCATAATTCCTGTATTTACAGGTTGAAGATGCCCTGTCCTATCTGGATCAAGTAAAGCTGCAGTTTGGGAATCACCCTCAAGTTTATAATGACTTTCTTGATATTATGAAAGAGTTCAAATCCCAGAGGTAAGTTGTAGTTGGGTCTTTTCATCACATTGATAACTATAATTGATCTATGTACATATTTTGTTTGTAAGGAATTATCAAGTCACACATTTTCCATATTTGAATTGTGATAGATTAGTCTGCCACCTACAGCATGCAGAATATTAAGACATATTTGATGGCATGATAACAAAAACTAATCTGAATCTAGTGAGTTTAGTCAATAGTATTGAAATGACATGTAGAAAGACCTATTCACCTATTATTATTATTCCAAAACAGCATTGACACCCCTGGCGTGATCAGTCGAGTGTCTCAGCTCTTCAAGGGCCACCCAGACCTCATCATGGGCTTCAACACCTTCCTGCCGCCAGGCTACAAAATCGAAGTGCAGACCAACGAACTGGTGAATGTTACTACGCCTGGTCAAATTCACTACATCACTCCACATGGTATTACCGTCCAGAATATTCCCTCTACTGGACCGCCTGTGCCTCACCACCACCAGGCAGTGCCACAGCCAGGCCCCCCTACCACGGCTGCACCAGCTCTACCCACCCAGCCCACACCAGCAAAGCCTAACAAGGTAAAAGAATCGGTCAAACAATCAAATGTATGCCTATTCAAATGTGGTTATAATATGTTTTCTGTTCGGTATCAAGAGACTTCATATGTGTCTTTTTTTTAAATTTTATTGCAGCCAATGCAGTGTCAAGCCCTGACCCCAACCAGCCAGCCTAACCCATCTATCCCCTCGTATGCCTCCCCGCGATCCCCCTCGGTCCAGTCCCAAACACCGGTGAGCAGCACACCTTTCAGTGGACCACCAATGCAGAACAACCAGCCCGTGGAGTTCAATCACGCCATCAACTACGTCAACAAGATTAAGAACCGTTTCCAGGGCCAGCCTGACATCTACAAAGCCTTCCTGGAGATCCTGCACACATACCAGGTAAGAGCAACGAGAGGTACTCTCTGATAACATTGGTAAGGGAGTCTCATAAGACTGTGGAATGACAGCAGTTAGTAGCCCATTAGCCAATAAGACTTCAAAAGACTGTATTCTCTAAATAGACTTAAATGGCTTCAATAAAATACAGCTGACTCTTTTTCCAGAAGGAGCAGCGCAATGCGAAAGAAGCAGGTGGAAACTACACTCCAGCACTTACTGAGCAGGAGGTCTATGCTCAAGTGGCAAGGCTCTTCAAGAACCAAGAGGACCTGCTCTCAGAGTTTGGCCAGTTCCTACCGGATGCTAACAGCACAGTGGTGAGTGTGTGCTGTGAGTGTGTATTCTGAAAATGTACCAAAAACCAAGGAATTGTAATAGTGTAAAAGTGACATTTTATTTTGTTCATGCATGTTTGTTTGGTTATTTTATGCGTTTTTTTTTGTGTTTAATTTCCTTAGCTATTGAACAAGACTACAGCTGACAGGGCAGAATCTGTTCGCAATGATCATGGAGGCACGGTGAAGAGGCCCCTAATAAACAGCAAACAAAGACTAAACCAAAACGGCCTACCAATTAAGAGGCATTCGGGAGTAGGAACCTCACCCCCTGTTAAGGTAAAGAAAAAGTGACCTTCTATATTTGAGGATACTAACTGTGATATGCAAGTGTGCAGAAAAGTGAATTGCTGGGCCACTGCATGACCTCCATACAGTCTTCTGTGGAAAACAATTGCCGGATTATCGGTGGCTTCTCAGAGAAATTTTGGTTAAATACAAAATTACACGTAGAAAGAAATAGTTCAGGTAACTGAAGCATAATGATTCCATGCTGCCAGCATGTCAAGCAAGTGATTTTGTTTAGAGAACTGCTGGATAATACATTTAAGATATTCTATGAAAATGTTAATGAAGCTCTAACACTTGACTAAACTTGCCTTACTCTAAAGTATAGATTTAAAATGGAAGGTGGCCTAACTTTTGCTATTAGGGTTCCTAAACTTTGCTCAACCTTTAGACCCGTTGTGGGCTATCCTACTCAGCAAATGTCACCTTGAGTGTTTTGCTTCACAGGCTCCCATCCATAAATTGATGTGTGTAGGGCATCTGCATAAGCACCTCAGAAAAAAGATATATAAATTATAGTATTGTCCTTAAAAAGTACATTTCACTAGTATAGCCTCTAGCCTTCGTAGTTTTTAAGGCTTTTCCAAAAAAGGCAGTAGTGACCTGTTGCTTCAGAGAACCTGTTGCGGATACACTGTTCTTCCTTTCCAATTCCATTAGTAATTACAGTTCTCTTAATGTCACGTAAAGCATTATCAGTCTAATAAGCTCTTTATTTTTTGCAGAAGAAACCTAAGTTGCTGGGCAAGGACCATGCCATGGCTGAAGTCAGCAAGCACAGCACTGGGACTGAATCTTTGTTCTTTGAAAAGGTCCTTTCATTTATGTTATTTCCTTAGGTCAGCAATCATTAATGCTATTTTTTACCTTAAGCAGAAAGTGTTGAGCAATTGTATTCATGGATGAAATCACTCACCAGAGTGCTTGAGAAAGAGCAATGTTGGTTTACAACAAATTGATAAAAAGATGCTTAGAGTAGAAACAGCTTGGATGAGGTGGATGAAGGTGGTCTTGCTCGCAGTAGGATTTTATTTATAATGTTCCACTTAACTTTCAGAATATCGGACCAGAATCAAATACCCTTCACTTTTAAATGCCAGATGCCATGGATTCATCCATTTTGTTGTTAACTTTTGTAGTGACCTTACATCCTGATCGTGATTACACTTAATGGTCACAGTTACATGAGTATGTGATGTTTATACCCTAAACTGTTGTTCACAGGTAAGGAAAACACTCCGGAGCTCAGAGGCTTACGAAAACTTCTTACGATGTCTGCTCATTTTCAACCAGGAGGTGATTTCGCGAGCAGAGCTTGTGCAGTTAGTGATACCATTCCTCGGGTATGTTTCTTAATACAGACACCAAAAGAGATATTTTTGTTTTGGATTCATTACAGCTGTTATTTTAATGGAATATTTATATAAAACTTTTGGAAGATTATTTTGCTTTGCAGACCAGCAATTTAATTCTGGAATAATATCTCTTAGAAAATTTGCTGAGCTATTCTCGTGGTTCAAGAACTTCCTGGGATACAGAGAGTCTACTCACATTGAGAGCTTCCCCAAGGAGAGGGCCACAGAGGGCATTGCCATGGAAATCGACTATGCGTCCTGTAAGAGGTTGGGCTCCAGCTACAGGGCACTTCCCAAGAGTTACCAGCAACCCAAGTGCACAGGAAGGACGCCGCTGTGCAGAGAGGTGAAGATCTTATCGACTGTCACACTGAGACATTTTGTTTACTAACAAACTAAAGTTACCTATTTATAAGTGTTGACCAGTAAATACTATGCATTGTTGCATTTTAGGTTCTGAATGACACGTGGGTATCATTTCCATCCTGGTCAGAGGACTCAACATTTGTTAGCTCCAAAAAGACTCAGTATGAGGAACACATATACAGATGTGAGGATGAGCGCTTTGAGGTGAGGAGCAGTTCTATTACGTTACTCAACCGTTTTATTTAATGCTGGGCTATATTACAACCTTACATGTCCCTTCAGTTGGATTTTGTTTTGGAGACCAATCTGGCTACCATCAGAGCCCTGGAGACGGCACAGCGAAAGCTGTCACGCATGTCTGCCGAGGAGCAGCTCCGGTTTAGGCTGGACAACACCATCGGCGGCTGCTCCGAGGTCATCCACCGCAAGGCCATTCAGAGGATATACGGAGACAAGGCTCAAGACATCATTGAGGGGCTTAAGCGAAACCCTGCGGTGTCTATTCCAATAGTGCTGAAAAGGTTGGGTGAAATACACATTCTAAAATCTGTTTGTGTGCCCTATTTAAACTTTGATTCATGTTTAGAAATCCCCAAATTGTTTAATGCTCACTCTGCTCTACTCTACTCTTTTTTTAGATTGAAAATGAAAGAGGATGAGTGGAGAGAAGCCCAGAGAGGCTTCAACAAAATTTGGAGGGAGCAGAATGAAAAATACTACTTGAAGTCTCTTGACCATCAAGGCATCAACTTCAAACAAAACGATCCAAAAGTATTTCGCTCCAAGACTTTGCTTAATGAAATCGAGACAATATATGATGAGGTAAGGCACCTTTTGTTAGCCTATTTTGCTCATCCTTAACCAAGAAAGCATTGTTGTGCATGCATTCTCTGAACCCCCTCATACTATCAAGCCGAATTAATACAGTATATCTTACATACAAGTGGCACAATTTACTGTATATTCATACTTATATAAATAATTCCCTATAGCGCCAGGAGCAGGTATCTGATGACACTGCCACCCAGTCCAGTGGTCCACACTTGACTGTGTCCTATGAAGACAGTCAGATCCTCGAAGACGCTGCCGCACTCATCATCCACCATGTAAAGAGACAGGTGGGCATCCAGAAAGAGGACAAGTACAAGATTAAACAGGTCATTCACCACTTCATTCCAGACATGTTGTTTGTGCGACGTGGGGAGCTCTCTGACGTAGAGGAAGAGAATGACGACGAGGAAGAGGACGCAGAGATGGATGAAAACAGCACAAAAAAGCACAACGGGTTGCCAGGGGGTGCCTCGAAGTCCAAACTTCTTTTTAGTTACTGTGGGGCTCAAAAGCTACGGAATGCAGACGAAGCCTATAACCTGTATTATGTCAACAACAACTGGTACGTCTTCCAACGCCTGCACCAGATCCTTTGCTCGCGGTTACTACGTATCTACAGGCAGGCTGAGAAACAGATTGAGGAGGAGGCCCAGGAGCGACAGTGGGAGAAAGAGGCCTTGGGCATTAAACGGGAAAAGAACGAGAATCCTGCAACTCAGCTAAGAATGAAAGAGCCCAGTAAGTTTAGCAAAACACATTCATAAAATGCAATTTCAGATATGAATGTAGGATATAACATTTTAATGGTGTAACTTGTCTGAAAAAAATTACATAATAGAAATTGGTCACCAGCGACTCTATCCTAGGTTAACCCTTTTTACAAGAAAAATAATTGCCTTTCTTGTTTTTTTTTATATTGACTTTTCAGTGGATGTTGAAGTAGAGGATTACTACTCGGCCTTCCTGGAAATGGTTAGGAACCTTTTGGATGGCAACATGGACCCAGCTCAATATGAGGACTCCCTGCGGGAGATGTTCACCATCCATGCCTACATCACCTTTACCATGGACAAACTGATTCAGAGCATAGTCCGACAGGTAAGCTCAGCAAAGGCTTCAGTGTGCGGTAAAAAAAGTGTTTTAAACGGCAATATTTGATGGTGTTCCATGTGTTGTTTGTAGCTCCAGCACCTTGTAAGTGATGATGTATGTGTGCGTGTGACGGAGCTGTACCGGAGTGAAAGTGCCAACAAAGCCACGGGGGGTACCCTTGCCACTCAGGCCTCTCGAGCTGCTGCTGAAGGGGTTTACCAGCGCAAGGCAGAGCAGCTCATGTCAGAAGAAAATTGTTTTAAGGTAAATTGATAAGAAGTTGCTCCATTGGATGTCTTTGGATGTCAAAGTAGTTCAGTATATAAAACTATAAAATCGTTTTTACATCATTTTTGGTGGCTTTAAAGCTAAGTCAGCATGCTCAATGTAGCCATCTAGCTACATGCTAACCTTTAAACTGTAAAACCTTATTTGTGATTAGAAGTCTTGAGTCGAGAAACACTTATTTTGCAAAATAGTTGGCTAAAAATGCTACCTGGATGAGCAGAGACTTCAGAAGAGCTTGATCATCTTGTTCCTATCTTTTGTCAGCAATATTATTTGATCAGCTATTGATCTTCATTGTCCAAAAATGTTTACTCGCACTCTCCAGTTGTCATTAACCTCCCCCTAACTGCGTTGAACTAATAAACGTTCTCTTAATAAATTTGGTTTGGTCCAGTTGATGTTTGTGAAGAGTGGAGGAAGCACGACCTTAGCTTTGGAGCTTCTTGATACAGAAGAAGATATCTCTGATGAACCCGCTGAGGCAGAGGTGAGGGAGTATTAGTAAAAGAATGTGTGCATGTGTCTCCATTTATGCACACATTCGTATAAGGAGTGTTATCTGTCTCAGGATGAAATGATTATGAATTTAACACATTTATACAATCAAAATATTTTGAATATTGTAACAGGGATCTTAATTTAATTAATAAAACCATTCCAATTGAACCCAAATTGACCGTTTCCTTCCCTTTGCACAGCGATGGTCTGACTATGTGGGAATGTATCTGAACTCGGACTCGGCGTCTCCAGAACTGCGCGATCATCTAGCACAGAAGCCTGTGTTCCTCCCCAGGTGAGGCTCCAACTGTGTGTCCCCGTCTACACACAGCACAAGCACCTGCCCTAAATGCTATTGCCATACAGCCAGCCAGCCAGCCAGCCAACCAACCAACCAACCAACCAACCAACCAACCAACCAATCAACCAACCAGCTAGCCAGAAAGGGCACTGTTTTACAAGCCAAGCCTGCTGCCAAACCTCTTATTCTATAAAACAAAACCAGTGAATTCCTGACAAGGAAAAACAGTGCTGGGCCTGTTCATGCTCAAGGCCAACTTTTAATGCCCTCTGTAATCTTTATTTTTTTTGGGCCTCTGTCAGTGACATAAAGGAGCCAAATGACTGGCAAAGTTTTCTGATGGTCTTTTGCTTTTCTTTTTTTAATACTTGAAATGCTGGAGAGAATTTGCGGTGCTTGTCTTCCTGTCTGGATAAATAATTGGCTTTGAAAATGAAGAGCATACTTCTCCCTCTGTCTCGTGAAGATTGCACTTTATGTCCTGTCATATAGAGGACTATTTATTTATGCAGCAATTTAATTTCTTTTTAACAAGGCCCATTATTTATCAGTATTGTGAATTTTAGATGGTAGTTGGTTAGTTATATTCCATTTGAATTTCCAAGCCTCCTGACCAGTCACTTAATCATTAGATTAGATTTTTCTAAGTGTAATACATTTCAAATGTTTTTATTGTACAGATAAGACATCAACAGTGGTTGAATTTGACAGAAAAAATGGGTTAGCCTTTAATATCACTTGTATGTAGGAATAATTATTTTTATACCATCACATATTTTGGTTTTGTATAACAAATAATTTCTCTGCAAGTATCTAATTATTTAAATGAGCAAAAAATATTTGACACGGCAATGCTTTCTTTTTTAACTAGTGTATAACAATCTCACTATGGGCCATTTTTCTGTGGTACTGATACAGAACTAGGAGGTAATTGCCCTTTCCAGGCCATTACTGTATATTTGAAGAACTGCATTGGAAACTTAGGTTACCATGACATTATCATGCCTTGTGTTTGGGATTGTATTCAGACAAGACGTCCTGTATCTGACCTATTTAATCACTGTTTAGATAACTGTCTGTGTTGTCCAATCAAAGGTTGGGTGTTAATTATACTCCATATAATGTGTAAAATAATTTCAGTATACAGTGCACTCCAGTTGCAAGTTTTTTGTTGTGGGTACATTTTTATACGCCGTGCTGATAAATCATAAATCCATGATCGAGCACATATCTCCAACAAATTTGTATAGTAGAGAGGCTTGTGAATAAAACAATGGTTTGAATTGTATGTTCAAATGTTTGTGTATTTTTTTCCAGACATCTCCGTGCATTGCATGGAGTTTGAGATGGTTGTGTCCTCTAAGCCAGAGACAACAGTTGTTAATCAAGTGTGTCTATGTTTGATTATTGGTTATTTTTTTGCTTTTTATAATGGCTGTCCATTATCATTAACATTTCAAGATACTTATATCTTTTACATAAGACAAAAAATCCCTTTTTGTCCCTCTTAACCCATTGCAAATGTTTTATTATTATTAAGTATATATTTTCAGTGATCTCCCTCACCTTTTGTCTGTTCTTCATATTAAATCTTTTTTTGGGTTGGTGCAATACTGAGTAAACATAACTTTAGATTCAAAAATAGATGGTAGAGAAAACTAGCAGTGTCATTTGCAGTTAAGTTTGGTCTTCATTGCATGATCATAATGCTCTCTACATTGTAAAAATATGTGGACATCAAAGTAGTGTATTTTCTACCCATATCTTGGCTTTTTAACCCTTTTGGCAGCAATATTGTGTTTTCACATTCTATTCGAAATTGGCCTCCTCACTTTTGTCTAAAGTGGAGCCCTGAATGCAAAAAAAAAATAAAAAAATAAAATGCTTCATGGTTCCAATCCTCGCTCTCCTTTACATTGTTTGGTAAGTACACATTTAAAACTTTCATACAAGCGAGGTGAATAATTGCATTTTCTATGCCTGCCGAAAATATTTTTGAATTGATTAACAAACATATTGTTTGCCAAGGATATTTAAGCTTACAGTTGAATGTGGAACGGAAGTGCACTGTACAGATATGCTGTTGCGGTTCCTAAATACATTGCCTCTAAATATTCGATTCCTTTCAAATTATGTTGAGTTGCTATACATGAGTTTCAAATGCAGTTAAAGGGACAGTCTTCTCAAACTTTATAACACTAACATTAGCATTGATGCTACAGCTTTATGTAAATAAAATATCTGTTTAAATCGTCTTTGGTATCATGTTGGATTTTTTTTTGTTGCCAGAAATCGATGTACTGGAAATGTTATACTAAAATGTAGTGTGCACGTGTTGAACCTTTACATTTGTTTGAACTTTGCCCTTAAACCTGATTTAAAATGAATGTAGTACTCATCTTAGATTATCTGTCTATTCCTCCTGTCAGGAATCTCCGGAAGATACGAAAATGTCAGAGAGGGTGGGAACAACTTCAGCGAGAGAGAATGTCCAGGGGATCACCTGAGAAGTCTCTGGACAGTACAGAGGAAATGAAGATGGAGTGTATGTTCAAGCTGAACTCCTACAAGATGGTGTACGTCTTCAAATCTGAGGACTACATGTACAGGCGCACTGCACTCACTCGTGCTCACCAGGTTAGTTTTTTTTCTTTCTTTCTTTTTATCTTTTGTTGGCTTTTCCACCCGTATTTACATTACAGTTGGGCAAACAGAAGCTTTGGTGGTAAAACTATTTTCATTTTGTCCTAGCTTATTCTTCCAATCAGTTGTAGATTAAATTGGTAGGAAATATGTGGGGTTGACTCTATAAAATAGGCTAAATGACTGGGAATGTGTTAAATGATCCATGTAAGCATGTACCTAAGTCCAACGAATGCAGTTGATTGTATCTCACCTATATGCTTTTCTTTTACACCATGGTGTGATATACTATCACCCTGTCTAGCTGGATGCTAGATGTAACCTCTATTCAAATATTTTGTGCTTAGAATAAGGTTTAAAATACTGTTTTATATTGTATACTGGACAATTTTATTTACATTCATCTTTTAATTTAGGGTTAGGTTAGGGTAAGTTATTCCATTCTGAAGAGCCACAAGTATGTTTTTTTAAGGAAAAGTAAATAATTCATATGTAATCTCAATTTCACTTTTCACTTGCTGATAATGTCCACCAATTACTTTATGCCTGGTCAATCTTTAGTCATTGACAAAAATGTCTATTGCTAATTGTCAGCATTACTAGCTGACATTATTACCTGGTCAATAATTTCTTTTTTTCTTTCTTCAAATAACATAATTGCAACAACAAATCCCTCTTACCTATGGAACTATCTGGAATGTGTTTGTGCATTTGTTCTTTAAACCACTTTTGAATCCTTTTGCTGTCTTTTTTCAGTCACACCAGCAAGTGAACACACGTCTGCACAGACGCTTCCAAGCAATAGTGGACAACTGGGCCAAAGAACATGTAACCAGCGAAATGTCTGCTGAAAATCGCACATGGCTGATGGGAGAGGGAAGAGAAGGTCTGCTGCCTTGTTCAACGTCTTGCAATAAACAGGTCCTCCATTATCTAAACGTTAACAAGTATTTTGTGAAATATGGAGCCCTTTAGTGACCGTGGAATTGGAAAATAATGACATCTTATAATAATCATTGGGTCAGCTAATGTCTTGATACTATGGACCTGCCTGTATCTTAAGACTCCAATGCCAAATTTGAGGGGTTTCTTATTACCCAAGAATCTTCTAACCAAGCTTGTAATATTTTGACTGATAAGGGTTACCGAAGATTTTACTTGGACCATTCCTACTGTGAGTCTAAAATGATTAGGGCATTATGATGCATAATCATACTGGTGCAGATTAATGGCAAAGTATGGAATCTCTTCTTCTCAGGAGTTCATCATTAGTGGATTGGCTAGTTAAGAACATTTACATTAATTAGAATTTACACTGATTAGTTAATTAAGAAGTAACGACTAAAGACTACATTTCTCACATGGCATTTAGGTGGCAATGTCAGTGCAGACACATGATCTACAAAATATGTTGGAATTAGGTGTCCATCTCAATTTGTAAATTGTAAATCCTGTCAGCCACTGTTTTTTTTTCTCCAGTGTGGCAGGCAATAGTGCCCTATATTAGCTACTGCTGAGCAAATATTTGACAATTAAACATGCCAATACTGTGTTGCCATTTAATGAAGTAGAGTAATGACCAACTATGTACAATGCTTTTTCATATTTTCTTTATTACATAAATGTTTCTTTATGTGTAGCAAACCCTTGCAAAGTAACATGAATTTAAGATACAAGTCGGTGAAAAATATAAAAAATAAACATTTTAACTACAATAATTTTTACCAAAATATATTTATTAGATGTTTTTCTTTGTATATTGTGTTTTGTTATACTGTTGAAGTTGTCAGTAGTTTTCTTTTAGTTCTTCAAACAAAATGTCTCACCTCTGAAAGAGACTTTCTTGCTTGTCTTTGTCACCAGTGAATGGGGAAACTGTTTTTAAGTGTCTATTTTACAAAATACTTAAGTTTCCCTGTACTATCAAGTTGTCTATGTATATTTTGCCTACCTTGTATTATGCAAGGCTAGATAGTATGCAACTGTATAAGTCAAACAGCTGTAATGTAATGGTATGCACGTCTCTTAAAACGAAAAAAATCATGGCTTGTACAATTTTTGTTTTACTATCAGTGTACTATCCACAACTCATTCAGATAATTTCAGAATTCCATAAGAATGCATGTATGTCAACCATAACACATTTCTACCACGCAACACGTTCATCAATTGCTCTATGTTAAACTATTAGTTATATTTTTTGTACAATTAATTAATGTTTATTCCTTTCAGAAAATGCAGGAAGTCAAGAGGAAAGTATTTTATATAATTACTCCATCTGCCAATTGTTTATGAATCCGATGTTATAATAGAAGGCTTGCAGAGACTGGAGGTGAAAACATTTGTACTTGAGTTTTTTTTATACTATTTTGATGTATGTGTATTATAATCCCTCACAAAGCCCCACTTTTCGATCCACTGGTTCTGAATCTCAATTTATCATGTTTAATGCGTTGTATAGGAAAATGTTGACCAGGCACTAGAATAATGTGAATATTAGTACAATATTATTACTAATAATACAATACTCCTAAATTATGTTGAAGGAATTATAACATGTAATGCTTTTGAAAGGTTATTTGGCGAATAACAAAAGAAGTCCTGCAAATTCTTTAAAAAAAAACTTGCTGAACAGCTTCAATCAAGAACTTTTAGAAAGAACTAATGGTACTCTTAGCAGATAGACAATCTTTGACAGATTCTTAGTACATAGGGTTTTATTTCTATATTTAGGTCAACTGTGATAACTATGAAAGATGGGATAATGCAGCTGAATTGTACATAAACTCGCAACTTAATTTGTACACTATTGACTGTCAGTTTCTTTTTGTCATTTGTTTGATTTTTTTTTTAATTATGATGTCCACTAAAGCAGTGTATAATGTTTGGCATTAAACTCCTTTCAATAGACTAAGGTTGTACTATCATAACTATGTATCACTTTCTAATTTCAAATAGGTCAATTGAAGGTTTTCTAAGAGTTGGTACATTCTACACCAACAAATATTATAGTAGTTGTCATGTGGGTCTTAAGGGAATCAATGAGAGATGCAACACTATTCTAAGTCATGAAAGCAAATTAAGTTGCAAGTACCTGATAAAACATCAAGCCTGGAGTGTTAGCTACACAAATGATTGTTGCTCACAGCTGGTGTAGTTTTGTATAGTTTATATTCTTTTAAAACCACTTTGTAAAAATAAGTAGTAGCAGGCTCAGTTCTCCAAAACTCAACCTGTAGACAAAGTAAACGAACCCATGGGATTAAAAATACAACCAAGCATTTTGGAAACTGTTATACTTCACATAAAAATACCTGCACAGGCAGTTTATGTTGCTTGGTAAGAATTGAAAAAGACAAACATCAGAGTTAAAAACAAATGTGCAGATTAGGCAGGTGCTGTGGCTTAAAATACCCACTCACAGCGTGTTCGTCATATTAAATCGCCATATTATAAGTAAAGTGAGACTGACATTAGGATCCATGCGGGTAGATATGAGTTGCAGTTACTACGATATGTATGCATGCTCAAGCTTTATATATATTATTATATAGATATATAGATATAGATAATAATCACCCATCACTTGTCTTTGTCATGGGCTTTCCTTTAAGACTTATACAATCAATATTCAAGAATAACTGCAAAAATATATCGATATATTTCTTCAGTTTACTAAAATATTGTTATAATATTTAAAAGAAACATACAACTGTGTTGAATAGGATAATTCATGGCATCCATTATACTGATGAGTTCATTGCTTGTGACCCACCATAAACAGCATTTTATTGTAATCAAGTCTTGTATAATCTAGGTATAAATTCCAGATACTAACTATACAGGAAATGTTTAACTATGAAAAACCAACACTTCATAAGTAAAGTTGTTTAGTGCATTATTCCCTATAGCAAAAATTCTAGAAATCATAGATGCTTTAGCATGACAATTACAGTTTTACCATAAGTAGAGGCCTACACTGTGAAACTATGTAATTGTAAATGTATATGGATGTATCAAACATTTAGGTTGGTTGTCTCCACTAATATTTAATGTGTGCCTGTATCATATATTGATTCAAATTAATCATGTTATGTTCCACTTCCTTTTTTGCATATTTACCTTAAAAACTAATTTAAGCTTATGGAGACGGCAGTTTGAAAAAGGCGCTAAAAAATGATATGTATAAAGGGAGTTTTAACTTGGTCAATATATTCTGCTCTATTCTGTTATAATTATGTATAATACTCTGGGCCAAATCAAACATGGCCAATGTCATCCGTGCCTTGAGCATCTTCTACCAGTGTCTTGAATCAACCAGCTCAGGTCGCAGACTCACTTTCTTAAGTGTTTCATAGCCAACTACCATAACAATGGCTGTGGGAATGGATGAAATGATACGTGCAGACAGTCCTTTGGTCATCCCCCAAAATCCTTCTTCGACAATAAGTTGCCTGAATGTGTCAATAATCGAGCTTCTACCTTCAACCTGTTAATCAAACACACACCACATATTCAATTAAGACCAAACATAACATTTTGATAATACGAACCCTTGAAATAGTTTTCCCCTCTGTTTCTTTTAAACTACAGTGCTGGGAAAAATGAAGGTGTGGGTTGAGGACCACCAGATCAAGACCCTGTCATTGCCAGGCCAATCTCCAGACTTGAACCCCATTGAAAACCTCTGGAATGTGTTGTGATCTAGAGGAAGATGGATGGTCACAAACTATCAAACAAAGCAGAGCTGCTTGAATTTCTTGCGCCATGAGCGGCAAAGTCATCCAACAGTGAAAGACTAGTGGAGAGCATGCCGGGTTGAATGAAAGCTGTGATGTCACAATCAAGGTTAATCCACGAAATATTGATTTAGAAATTAAAACATAAGTATTTTGTTGTTTAAATATTAACTTGTTTTCTTTGCATTGTTTGAGGTCTGAAAACACTGCATATTCTTTGTTATTTTGACCAATTTTCTGCAAATAAATGCTTAATGTTTATATTTAGAATTTCGGAGAATTGTCGTCATAATTTATAGAACACAACTAAAATGTTAATTTTACTCAAACACATACCTATAAATAATAAAGCCAGAGGAACTGATCATTTTGCAGTGGTCTCTTGATTTTTTTTAGAGCTGTATAATTGAAGATTTATTTCCTCATTTCACTTTCTCATTTACTACTACATTCACTCTAAGAAATTGCACAGAAACATACATAGTTTAGTTAAATAAATATATTAGACAATAAAAAGCATTCACATCTTATAATGAAGTTATTTTGTGAATCAAATTAAAAACAGTATAATATAAAATAAGTTACAAGAAGTTTGGTTTATGTTCGTATTCTTTGACTGTTTTCCACATTCCCAAATTACGGGTCAATAATTTAAACTTTTAACTTTGAATGCTCCACAAGTGATCTACAGAGTGATTTGCAAAAAAATAATAAGAAAGTGAAGTCTACCTGGACTCTTGTTCTGACCACATCCATTGGGTTGGTAACAGTGGATGCAGTAGCAGCAGCGAGTGGTCCAGCCAAGGCTTGTAGAACCAAATGGGGGCACTCACTAGGGGCCAGTTTTGAGAGCTGTTCTGTAGACAATTTATATCATAATGTTAAAGAAGGCTGTACAACAGCCACATTAAAATATGTTTGTCTTTTCCACATAAACAATATATAAATAGATAAGGACAAAAAAGGAGGCTAGAAACAAAAAGCACAGCCGATGAGACATGTCTCTTACCCGTATAAAAGTGATAAAAAGGCCACCAGACAGCGCTGTTTGGGATGTAAGTAAGCAGCGATGCCACATATCCCCTATAGAAGCCTCGCACCCCATCGTCAGCAAAAATCTGAGATATTATGTTTCTGGTTTCACCAAAAGTCCTTTTAGGTTTTCCTGCTTTCAATTTCACTTGTACCTGGAAGCGAGTGCGGTATTCCCCCTGCCCCTGCATCATCAGCTGCTGAGAAATCACGTCAATAGGAACAGTGATGCTCTGGGCAACCAGTGAGGCCGAGCCACCCGCCACCAGTGACTTGACTGTGTTGTCATTCGAGTAGCTGGATGCATACTTCCTCACCAGCTCCTAAGTGGTGATGTACGCCTGACCTGAGATGAGTGTGAACGTGTTTACCATGAAGCCTCTGTAAAGGCCACTAACTCCCTCAGCTCGAAGGATCTTAAAGAAGGCATCGAAAGTTCCACTGTAAAGAGAATGCCCTTTCTGAACCTGCAGCTGGGTCCGGATGAGAGTGGCAGGGTAGACTGTTGCCCGGATGGTCATGGTCATAAAAACCCCAAAAGAGTAGAACTTCCTCTTGTCCAGGTCCTCCCATTCGATAATCTGAATGTTTGTCTTCCGCTGCATTCTGCTGGTTCAGAGGGAAACTCTGCATCAGCCACAAGGTGCTACCTGAGAGGACAGCAAACAATAATAATAATAATTGATTGCTGTTGACATAGCACTTTTCTAGTCACCCAAAGAAAGGGAAACTAATATCTAGTATCCCTGAAACACACTGTACAGCTACATGAATAATCAAGGATTTCAGAGTACAGCTCATGCTATTTAAATCTATACTAACTCTGGGGTTTTAAAAGCCCTCAAAGACAGCCAGACTTGCATTGTAGTGTTTCCCCTACAATGCAGTCAACAGCTGTGCAGCACTGCTGGTAAAAAAAATATAGATTAGGGGGTGAGGATGTAAACAAACGATCTCTGGGTTCACTAATTAGGCAATTTTTTCTTCCATTAAAATCTTAATTGTATGGCATCAGTAACTTCCCCCAATAACAGCATCACGTCAAGGCAGCCAGAACTGACCAGTAGATTTCAGCAATAGCACGTACATTTTTCAATTTGTCACGTTTTCAACTATTAGACGGCGACATATTAACATTACAGCGAAGCCTACCCGTGATTCAAGAGGACACATTGCTCACGTTGGTAGCTCAAATAGATTAAGGACCCTGCCAAGCGCCAATGCTGTGCTGGTTTGATTGTGTTAGCATATTGGCCACACGATATAAACTCGTGAAACATAAGCAACTAACCTCAACTATATAATATCACAGTGGAAGAACACACTACGTTTCGATCTTGAGACTACTTAAAAACGTAAGCTAGCGAGTTACTAGCAAGAAACAACATTACCTAGTGTGGGGTGATAATATGTTTTATTGGAACGAGTATGGTTGGGGCGTCATGACGATGAACAAAAATAATAGACGCCGCTGTTCAGACTTACTGTGAGCTTATATAGCAGCTAGTTTAATATGATCGAACAAGTTGGTTAGTAGCTAGATAATTGTTAGTAGAATGTTGTAAGTTTTCTATTTCCTAACAACTGCCGGTGTGCTCTGTGCTGCCAGGTTCAGTGAGCAACCGGCGCGAATACTGACACACCACTGACGTCAATTAAGCGATTGAGTTGATAGAGGCTGAGGCTAGTTGTAAAAGATTGTAGTCATCATACATACATCGATCCTTCGAAGGCCGCTCCCCCTATAGCTGTATGTCGCCGCTATGCGTCTGCAGGTCCGCCATCTTGGAGCAGTCAACATCCGCGGGTCCTACCCGATGACAATACAATGTGTGTTGAGAGAAGGCAACAAAGCAGACAAAATCGACTGTAACTCGCCTTATTCTGAACTGATTTCCATGAAATTTGTTTTGTTATTAAGGTGGGAAATTGAACATTACACGGGTTACTTATTGGAATAAAATTCAGTTACTGAGGGCGGATCTAATCAGTTCTATGCCAACACATTAACCTTTTTAATAGCCACAACTTCGGACATCGGCATGCAACATCAGGTGTAACTTATTTAGAATATCAACTTTTGTGAGTTTCTCCAAAAATATAGATTTCTATATATATTATCTTGTTATAAAGCCGTTATTTATTTATTATTAGGCTAATTTTCAGGCTCACGTTAAGAGAGCATCCAGTCAGTTCAGCCGTACACCCCAAGACACACGTTAACTCCACACAGGCTCGACAGTCATTACACAAACAATGTCACAAATATTGTAGATCTTAAATATTAAGTATGATAATATAATATGATAATATGATAAAAGTACAATATAATACAATACTATCAAATAATAGGCCTAGTAGTATAATATAATATAATAAACTGTCTAATAATAATTGTGGGTCTGTGTGTCCTATGTGTGTGAACAAGTCTGTTGTAATATGTTGGGTGAGCAAGTCTGGCGCAAATTGGCTGCCATGGTATCACTCAGACTTGTTGTGTTTGATAGTTGTCGATCCATTCGTTGTTGGTTTGGCGCCCAATTTGTGTAAAGCGCTTTGAGTCTCGAGAAAAGCGCTAAAAACGAAATAAAATGAATAATTATTAATTATTATTATAATACCACAATACAATAATATAGGCTAATAATACAATACTAGTGTCACACTAGTAGTGTGTCAAATGTTTCGCGACCAATGTTCAGAATCAGATATATAGTGCAGGGTTCTAGAGCATTATAACTTAAGTCAAAGTAGTTCCCTGTCTTACAAACTCAATTCCTCTTTATCTCACACTTTTCAGCAACATGTGAACACCTTTAATTAATATCCAGAGCTTTTTTCTCAATCTACCACTTTGCAATTGCAGAGTGTGAAGTTTGGTAATGTGGTACTGGCACTGCCTCAACTTGTAGTAGTAGTAATTTATTTTCGGTCATTATTTTTACATTTTCCAAAAGGAATGCACATACAAATAAATTGGTACCAAAACCATTAAATCTAAAGCACAACAAACAAAATAAACAAATTAAAAAGTTGCAATGCTGGCAAATACAATACACAATGGCGATCATACCTCAGTTTTATATTTGTTGACCAATTAATTTACTTTGTAAAGTGTAATTGTAGCGTTTAATCTCATGAGTACTAAACACATTCCAGCTGATAATTTTCTATAAAATAACAAATAATTAGGTAATTGTTAAGTAAATTTCATGTTTACCCCTAACGTAGAGCTTTAACAATAAGGCCTATTCAGTAATGTTACGTTTTCGTTATCACAAGGATGTCAGGCTATTTTCAGCATAGTTTGAAGTGATATTTCACGCTCACTAATTTACATAACAGTAAACTACAACACTGTCACCTACTTGTTAAACGTTATCCCGTGATGCCCGTTTTTAACGTTTTGCCTAATTGTACAACCGAACGCTGCACATCTGCACATGCCAGTGGCATTGTTTCAAGCGGTCTAACTTGCTCAACTCTTGATTGTTGACCACCCCAATATGGCGACCATCAAATTTAATCAAATCCCAATTCGCGGATCTATGTATGTATATCTATGTTTACAGTATGTATATCTACTCAAATATATAAACACAAACAGATGCAGTACAGTAACAAAAACATTTAGATTTAATTCCAAAATGCAGTATTTTGGAACACGTGTGTTTTGTATGTAACACTTTACATACCCAACAGGAGAAAACTAGGAAATACATTCAGTAAAATAAAGGGCTTCCTGTAAAAAAAAAAAGAAAAGAAAAAGAAAAAAAGAAAAAGGGGTGTGACCTTTTTTATAGTGCTAAAGCTCTGATTTCGAACCCGTGATGAGTGGGTAAAGCTCGACATTGTGATTGGCGTTTCTTTCCAAGGTAATGTAAATTTGATTGTGCCCAATGTAAACTGTGTGTTTAGCACAAAGTGTGATTTAGAATTGAAAACTGAGTGTAAAGCAGAAATTGTGCTTGCAATTTTGCAGACTTGGATTTGGGATTTCGTACATGAGTTTCAGGTTTCTGTGATTGCGTTTCAAGTTCCAATTTTAGTGTGTAAACAATTGTGAAAAACTAAATTAGCACACTGTAGTTTCAATGAGCAGTGGTTTCTGCCTTGCTACTATGGGGTTCATCCCATCTCACCCAGAGCCTTTCTGAATTCACATAATCACTTACCACAAGGGAGACCTGCACAAGCTTGTTGCTTGAGATATTTTTCTAGTGGGTCCTTGAACTAAATCTAAATATCTGAACTAGATGTTGAAGATTTTTATTCAAGAAAACAAGTGCATTCCATACTGCAGAAACCCATGATACATACAGTATTATTCGTATACATACAGTATATTACTATTTCAATACTAAATAACATATATTTACTTCAGTGATAAGTAAGATGCAAAGGAAAGATAATAGCAAAAGTTGTGATCTGTAACATTCCCCTTAGTGGGATTTAAATAACATCCAACCTACAGAGCTATAGTGTTATTTTGATGTTTTCATACTTGACATCACTTTTTTGTTCAACGTATAAGGATGTGTTGTATCACATGAATGCCAGTGAAGAACACACCCATAGTCCAGGCCAAGTTCCTGTCTGGAGCTGGAAAACATAAACATAACATATTAATAGCCGCTTCCATAAAATTATTAAATTGTTTTTTCTTTTTATATACCTGCTTCTTATAGGGAGCACAAACAAATGGTCCAACAGGGATGTAACCCTCTGTTGAATACTTTTTGGCAGAGGAGTAACTTTTCTTATAAAACGTGACGGAGATCAGGTTTAGCTTGCATTGGAATGCAACTATTTATTTCAAATCTGTAATAAGGACATTAATGGGCAAAAAAACCTTAAACTTTCTGGCTTGACCTAACGATTTCAAATGGAATTAAATAAAATTGTATTAAATTAAATAAATTAAAAATATATTTGTCTGTTACAGTACTACGCCATACATAGTTCCCTTACCCTTTGAGGAGGTTGTGGAATGGGCTAGTATTAGGCAAGCTCTGTTGCTGATGTTACATGCAACTGCTGTTGGGGTGATGGTTGTTGTGGTGATGGCAGCCGTGGGTGGCGCAACAGTTTTAGTTGGTGCAACAGCAGTGGTTTGCTTAACCGTACTGGCTGGCACAGCAGTAGTATTTGGTGCAGGAGTAGTGACTACAAGGCTAACAAGGTTTGAGCGGATTGTATAATTTGCCGTCTGTACATTATTGACCGTCTGTCTGTTGTACAAGGTCTTTTGGCATACATTTGGACACTTCTGAGAGGGCAGGGTGGCAATGCAGAGATGCACTAAACACTCCACATACATCTGTAGAGGAAACAAAAGTCTCTTGTTAAAACTATTCAGCTCATCTATATTTTGTTTATATATTTTAAGATGTGTTCCATATTTCATGTATGCAATGGGAATAAAGTATGTAAAGTTTTATAAAGCAGTGAAGATCCAAAAAAGACTAACAGATCAAGAAGTCTTGTTTAAAAAAATACGTATTTAGAGGGGCACTTGTTTGGCTTAGTAAGTGGTCTATATGAATCGTACTGGCAAACTCTAAGAATAGTAACTATTTATATGACTAAAATGTATACATTCAAGACATGGAGACTTGGAGAGGTTTAAAAAGAACACGTATTATTGGGACACCCAATGCAACCCCCCCCCCCCCCCCCCAAAAAAAAAAAGTATAATAAATATAACACAACTTCCAGTAACATGACAACTTTGTATCACGGAAATGTGAAAGTAAAATATAATAAAAAATAATGGAGAAAAAAGCCATCAGGTTCAACTGGTTAAGAAAAATAACAAAGTAAACAAATAAATTAGTTTCAAACAATTAAAATGGAAACTCATTTTGATTTCAATTTAATTTGACTAAAAGCAATAATTCAGAAAATATAGTGTAATTGGAATAGCAATCTTAAAATACTTTTAATTATTTACTTTATAATTGTATTATTATGTACTGTATAAAATTAATGCGTTTGTTCCAATCTTGGCCAAACAATAATCCGACATACACACCGTACTTCCTTGTGAAGTAATATTTTGCAAGTCAAGCCTGTAGACCTTGACAGTGGAATTTGATGTAAGTACTTCCAGTGATCCAGATCCAGTGTTGCATCTGCAAGAATATGTGGGTGGGGGGGATTACAAGCAAGCCTTAATGCTGCCCTTAGGTACACTGTATCACACCATATTGTGTACAGCTGACATATTATTCAATTAATTGATAGTTCGGTGTTCTACACAGACCCCGGATTCACCAGCGGTTTGGCCTTTGTGAAGTCCTCTGTCTCGGATTCCGTACATTGGATTACAACCAGCTCAGCTCTGTCCAAGGTACAGTTAGAGAACACGTATAGGTCCAGAAAATTCAGTCTACTCCCAATTGCTCTCACCGGATTGCTTGTATATTTGGCAAATGGTCCCTGCCCAGGTAAATAAAATTCCATCCAGAAATTGAATTCACCAAAGATCGCCTTCTCTTGTGGTATGACAATCTTGTCATGTGGGCCTTTGGCTTCTGACCTACCAAAACTACAAGCTATAGGCAGGAAAAGTGAGGGTAGTCGACTAACAACAGAGTATGGGCGCACGCTTTGCAGGGTATTGGTGTACACCAGCTCCAGGCCAGAATGCTAAGAAACAAAAAGCAATAAGAGAGCAAAAAAACACATTTATCTGAATGGAAACAAAATTATCTGTTGGATGCAACAATGCGTATTTCAGTGCATGTGTATCCTGCAGTCATAGCACTTGAGACTCTGGGCTCGGACATCAAATCAAATAAAATGACCAGAAAATTTGTTTAGATGGATTCTTAAAATAACGTGTGCATGCATAGCAAAAAAAAAGGATATCCTACCACTTTCTTGGTTCCACAGCCATTCAGAGAGATGCGGGCAGTTAGATAGGTATCATTGTATGCAACAGGACAGGAGCCACTATTGAGCTGAAGTTCAGACGGCTTGACATTGTTTAAGCTGGACAATGGGAGCACCAGTGTCATCTCTGTCTCATCACACTTCAGTTCTAATAGAAGATTTTCAAAGAGAGACAAATGTTGAGATATAACAACAATGATGGTATAGACAAAAACTACAGAAATTACAAACATTAAATATTGCGTTGAATGAAATGTAATTAATACGTTTCTAGCAGGTACTTGACCTGTTCCAGCCGGTAAAGTCTTTGTTTGCCCTGAAAAAGATAGAAAATAAAAGATATTGGTGGTTTCCATAGACAATGCTAGGATTATGATTACTTTGCTGCTGACACTTAATAAATATAAGCATTGTATATGTCCTTTATGTCATACTTTCTTTATTTTTAATGCAGATCTTTACACATTACAAATGGTGAATGAAGGATGTTTATTATACATATAGTAATACCTAATATTAAGTCATTGTATTTTGACAAACATTTTTTGTAAAAAGGTCTTACTTTGGTACAGCCATATACATCTGGGTTCAGATTGTAAACTGCAAAGAATTTTGGATAAATACGCAATCATCACAAAGAAACCTAAATCATAAAATGTAAAATGTAATTAATATGCTAGCCCCCCTCCAAAAACACATATGGACAGAGAAATAGTTACCTATTTGTATTGGCCATGAAACAGATGGGAAGGAGAGGGGGCAATTTGTTTTGGCTCCGGATCCATGATAAAGTAAGTGTAGACAGAGAGCCTGTCGTTGTCTGTGCTAACCTGAACAGTTCAGGGGGCCCAGCCACTACTATTTCTGAAACTCTGACAAGAATAGAGGTAGATTATACTTGCATATTAATTAATTCAGGAGAATTGTTTTACATATTTTCTTTTTGAACTGGTCATTGTATTAGCTCTGTGGCGATACGATGGCAAATCATATTAACAATAACTTTTTTGGACAGTACAATGGTACCATACAGTGGTCCTTTCATACTGTAGTAACATGAAACCAAAGGGTAGAATGGAAAGTATCATATACTTCCATGATATAATACCCGTGCATAGAATATAGAACATCCCTTGAGTCAAGTGACAAAGAGCAGGACATACTTCTCAAGCATTGAAAGGAAGGTGACAGGTATGCTGATTTGCTCGTAAGGCAAAACATAAAATGTGGCATCGCCTCTGGGTGTTAGTCCAGTGGCTACAGGTTCTGCGCTGCAACTCGAGGATGCATCTTCCACTAAAAGTAAATAAAAAAGCACAACATTTGAAATACATTTTATGCAAATAATGCAACATCCTAGTGTGACTTCTGAGAACACTCTTTTTATAAGTCTATTATTTGTGCAATATGGCTCAAGATGGATAATCTTTAATAGTAATGTTGTGTAATCTTTCACAAAAAGCCTCACCAGTAAGAGACAAATACACAGGTACAGAACTTAAAGCCTTTCTGGCAGCAGCATAGGCACTTGTAGGCACGGGCAGAAAGTCCTCAACCATAAGTGCAACAGAGTACTGTCCTGCAGAAGCTTCGCCATTGAATGCCAACATACACGTTGCCTGCAAAGAATCGGTAAAAAACAAACAAAAAAACAGGTTATACTTTTTTAATCCAGACATGCCTGAGGCAGGGAAGTTATACTTGACCAGATTTACTTTAGAGTGATTTATTAGTGTATGACCACTCAGAAGGATGACAGACCTCCCTCTATACAAAGATTTTATGGCTGATTTTGATTTCACTTTTGATACTTTACCCTGTAGACTGGCCAGGACCTCCCAATAGACCTCAGTTATGTCAAATATACATCTTATTGTTTGAAACACTGGGTTTACTAAGAATACTGCATAACCAAACTATTGTACACAAAGTGATGGTATTACTATTTGTAACTGTACTTTTATTCCAGATGTCAGCACTTCAAAACAGTAGGCTGCAGGTTGTATGACATGAATTGCCCATAACTATTTTATCAATATGACTATATTTTGTCAAGCCTTGCGGTAGTAGCAGTGATGACCGCAGTCAACTACTTTTATCCTTTGACATCCTACATTTAGGTCTTTTCTTGATTAGTTGACTATATTGCCCTAATAACAAGCATTATCAGTTATGCATGACTATTACTATTATAATCAAAAGGGAATGACTGCCGATAAAATATGAAACAATTATCGGTTATTTAAGACAATAGCAAAATATACCTCATCCAACTCCAAAAAATTATGTGGACTGCAATTGAGGCACTCTTCCAGGTCAGCACGAGCAAAGCGACAGCGCACCTTGTCACCATCCAAATCTTTTACTGACAAATGGAAGTGGAGAGGACAGTTAACACGAGCCCTGTCACAAAACATAAAAGAGGAGATGCATTAAAGACAGTAACAGCTTTTATTGAATATTTATATTAGATTCCTTAGTTTCAATATGGATTTGGATATTTAAATAGAGTTAATGAGGTAATTTGTGTCCGCGTGTTTTGCATTACCTCAAAGGGGGAAGAAGGCCACAATAAGGTGGCTGGTTTAATTTACCAGAGTAAGCCCTAATAACGGGTTCCGCCTTTACAGACAGAAACACATCAACATTGGACCTAGCAGAGAAAACAAGCATATTACATTTTTTATTGAATTAAGCCACAATTATGTGCCACGTATCAAATTGATTTGTTTTGACGGGATTCAAAACATTTCTGAAAAATATGCTTTCTTTAAAGTATGTTTGTGCAAACAGCTGCATTTTTGTCTGAACATGTATACATAAAATTTACAACGTCAATAGGCCTAACTCTTCATATGTAATCCGTAAAAAAAAAAATATATATATATATATATTTTCAAAATTGTCTACCTAAGCGTTTTTTTTGTGTGTTTTTTTACATGGATTAAGTTATATGTTACTAGTGTTATGTTGCTTGCAGCTCTCCTACCCCAGAGTGAGACTGGCCATATAGTTTCCAGGTATAGTCTTTTGCCATTGGCGAACACACCAACCAAGCGGTTGTGTACCAGTGTATGGTAAGGCGGTGTTGTAGACCTCACAGTCTTCGCTATTTGTACAGACTTCAGTCAAACTTGGACAGGGTAAGGCTGATATCACACTGTAGTGTGCTCTAACCTGTAAAAAGATGGGACACAGGATTGCAGACAATAAAAATCACCAAAAATACAAAGAAACATGGCTTTACTATAGTATAAATAACCTTGCAATATGTCTGTTGAATCTGTCTGACGTTTAACGAACACTTTCAAATATAAACCCCAGTCTAGAACATTGCATGAAACGGAATGGTGACGTTCCTGCCAAACTAGTTCTATTTTTATACAGGATTGTTTAGGATGAATCACTGAATGTTACCCTAAAGGTCAAGGTGGCCTCTTTAACATTTTAAAACTAGCCAGTTTCAACCCATGTTCTGATTATCTTACTTCTCAAATCACAACTATGAAGCATGAAAAACTCACTCACTGCTGTTAAATTGCCCTCCAAAGGTACAACTGTGACCACTACTCCAAAAGTAGAGGCCTTACAAGTTTGTCCTAGCAGGAGTATGCTCAGACTCTGAGCCAGGAATGCCAGTGTCAATTTGCTGCACATTATGAATGAGCAAACTGGTCCCTGGGTACACTAAAGGAGGAGAGTTCACATGAATCACTTGAAAGTAAGATACAGTAATGTCAGCATACATTTGAAGTTACTTGCATGGCTTTGTTTACATGTCTAATCAGATATTGCATAAATTAGGAAACAATAACTCATCCAAAGTCATCCATTTGGGACAAAGCCAAATTTGATAAAAACGTATTTCTATCAGTAGCCTACTTCCTTTGATAATTTCTAAAATCTGCTCTGGTTTGCTCTGGTGAACTTGAGCTGTTTTAAAATTTGCTTGAGAAATATATTTGACAAAAATAAATATTGTATTAAGTCCTATGGTGCCTTACGCTTCATAACTGGAATGTATAATGATACAACTCTTTAACCTAATATAGGAAAATCAACCGAGTGGGCAAACAACACGCACACACAAAAGCTTTATGTGTCACTGAAAGCTGTGTGTGTATACATGTAGACAAAATAAAATAAAATAAAAAAAATTGGTAAAAAAGTACATCAAGCTAAAAACCAGTTATGGCTCATCAATTACTAAAACCTTTTTTGTAGTATGAGCCACATAAAGGGTTCTGCGGCTGACTTCTTAATAAACTCTGCCTTATATAACATAGAATAATATATTATATACAGTATATATAAATATATATCATTGATATTATGACAACATTTTCATAAAGTTGGAAATGTTATAGTATATAAGATAAAACAAGCACAAACTAGTTAAAAACAGTATATATAAATATATCATTGTCACTTCAATAATTGTACGGGTTTTTAATAGATATCTAAAAGTAGTTGTTAAGTTAACCAACCGTACATTTTGAGAGTTTTAAAATCTCGGGGCCATAATAGGACAGGCTCTATTGTCTTATGCTGATCTTTTAACGTCTAGAAACGTTTTGTCAACAAGTTATGTTTCTTCCAGTTTGATGGGAGATGTTCCTTTATTCAGCAAAGTGCTAATAAGTTATAAAATATACACAACAAATTAAAAAAATTACAGGAATCCAGTGTAAATATGCCAAGTTTTGAGATGTGTAATATTTTATCAAATGCCTTAGCTGAAAACTAAAATGGTCTCTCTATTTAAACCAAAATTAAGTGCATTGCAATAGCATCTAGACTACTTAAAAGTAGAAATGCTTTTTATTAGATAAAATAGATAGAAAATGAAGACCCATCAAAACCATAGCAGTAGGTTCTACCATACAGCACCAGATTAAATGTTATTATGGTTTACATCATTGGTATTTTGGGGGCTAAAGCAACCAATTTGTTTTAAATTAGATATGATGATACCGCTAGTACTCCACCTCTAAAATAGGATTACCATCTGAAAAAAATGTTTTCCAGAGACTTGTTTTCAAGACGATTCGTCAGGAATCTGTAGTCTACAGTGGGAACCACAATCAAGCAACCCATTACAAGCTTGTTTCTTTCTTAAGGGTTAATTGGAGTTTCAAAAACTTTCAGAAAAACAACAAACGGCATTTTTTTTTGTATTTGGTATTTTTAGATTGCTCATATTAAATTAAAATAGATCCAAAAATTTATTTAACGTAATGGTAAACATAAGCATGACAAAAAACACTTTCTGTACTTGCCAAAAATCCAGGTAGGTAGTCAAGTTAACTATTGAATGTCAAAGAATAAATGCCTGAATTCGTGGTTTTTTTCATTACCTTAAAACGTAGTAGAGAAGGGTTTGTTGCTTCACTTCAAAGTGCATTTCACACAATAAGGTATTTTTACAAAGCAGTGTGATGCTTGAGAAGCGGAGAAAGAGGCTCAACTGGTTAAACAAGAATCTCAATTAGCATCGAGAGACTCATCTTGGCCGACGTATTATAAAAGGCACTCTAGTCACACAATAGTCGTCTTTTACTGGAGTTTTATTTAAGAGTGGACTTGGTGTTCAAATTTCATACGATGAATGAGGTTGAACACTTAAGACAAACAACAATTTAAGAATGTTTTTAATGAAACAGTAATCATTATGTCATCAGGAATGTCATAATTGTTACAATTGAGGGTTTATTTTTCTTGATCAACACACTTAAAAAGGCTGCATTTGAAAAGGCTATTGGTCCCTAACAGTCACTTTATACTAAATTACCACAAGACATTTGCTTGCAATGACACTTCAAAAAGCTACGCTTATAAACTGGGGCAAAAAAGTTCAGGAATCTCACCTATGACTGCTCGGCTGACTTCGGTGTGAACCAGCATATATTTAGCTAGTCGCCATTTATTTTTTTGGGTTCCATCACACTAAGATCATATTTATTAAATAGCACCTACTGTGAAATTAATTTATTTATTTAAAGTCAAATGAGATGCAAAAACAAAAATATATATCTTACCTAAAAGGCTTATACCCTAAAGTTCATAATCAAAAGCATCTTACTACTTGATGGTTGCACAAGCATTGCGCTCATCACAGTACAGAACAGAACATTAAAATCTATGCTATTAGTTCATCCCAGGCTGTTGGGGTAAATATTCCAGGATGAGTTAGTTTCAAAAGCAGATATGTCCACCTTTACTGGCCATTCTTAACGTTGAGCATTTTCTCCTGTAAGACAGAACAAAACAAAGAAATTAGTTGAAAATGTAAGGTCACAAAAACCACACCCAGTCTACATTTTCCCTCCTAAATTAAAGGTTGAGCAACACAGGCACATTACAACATCTGATCATAAATCACATTGTCTACACGCACACAGCTCCATTATTACGTGATGCATTTTTGCTGGATATGTTCTGAAAATGTTACCAAATAAGTTTGACTTTTGGTCCTTTAATTGATCATATACAGTGCATCCGGAAAGTATTCATACCCCTTCACTTTTTCCACATTTTATTATGTTACAGCCTAATTCCAAAATGGATTAAATAAAAAAAATTACTCAACATTCTACACACACACACACACACACAATACCGCATAATGACAGTTTTAGAATTTTTTGCAAATATTTTAAAAATAAAATATCACATGTACATAAGTATTCACACCCTTTACTCAATACATTGTTGAATGACCTTTGGCAGCAATTACAGCCTCAAGTCTTCTTGAGTATGATGCTACAAGCTTGCCACACCTATTTTGAGGCAGTTTCTCCAATTCTTCTTTGCAGATCGTCTCAAGCTCCATCAGGTTGGATGGGGAGCGTCGGTGCACAGCCATTTTCAGATCTCTCCAAAGATGTTCAATCGGGTTCAAGTCTGGGCTCTGGCTGGGCCACTCAGGGACATTCACAGACTTGTCCCAAAGCCACTCTTTTGTTATCTTGGCTGTGTGCTTAGGGTCATTGTCCTGTTGGAAGGTCAACCTTCGCCCCAGTCGGAGGTCCAGAACGCTCTGGAGCAGGTTTTCATCAAGGATCTCTCTGTACATTGCTGCATTCATCTTTCCCTTGATCGTGACTAGTCTCCCAGTTCCTGCTGCTGAAAAACACCCCCACAGCATGACGCTGCCACCACCATGCTTCACTGTAGGGATGGTATTGGCCAGGTGATGAGCAGTGCCTGGTTTCCTCCAGACATGACGCTTGGCATTCAGGCCACAGAGTTCATCAGTTTCATCAGACCAGAGAATTTTGATTCTCATGGTCTGAGAGTCCTTTAGATGCCTTTTGGCAAACTCCATGCGGGCTGTCATGTGCCTTTTACTGAGGAGTGGCTTCCGTCTGGCCACACTACCATAAAGGCCTGATTGGTGGAGTGCAGCAGAGATGGTTGTCCTTCTGGAAGGTTCTCCCATCTCCACAGAGGAACACTGGAGCTCTGTCAGAGTGACCATCGGGTTCTTGGTCACCTCCCTGACCAAGGCTCTTCTCCCCCGATTGATCGGTTGGCCGGGCGGCCAGCTCTAGGAAGAGTCCTGGTGGTTCCAAACGTCTTCCATTTGCAAATGATGGAGACCACTGTGCTCGTTGGGACCTTCAATGCTGCAGAAATTTTTTGGTACCCTTCCCCAGATCTGTGCCTCGATACAATCCTGTCTCGGAGGTCTACAGACAATTCCTTGGACTTCATAACTTGGTTTGTGCTCTGACATGCACTGTCAACTGTGGGACCTTATATAAAACAGGTGTGTGCCTTTCCAAATCATGGCCAATCAATTGAATTTACCACAGGTGGACTCCAATCAAGTTGTAGAAACATCAAGGATGATCAGTGGAAACAGGATGCACCTGAGCTCAATTTTGAGTGTCACAGCAAAGGGTGTGAATACTTATGTACATGTGATATTTTATTTTTAATACATTTGCAAAAAATTCTAAAAAACTTTTTTCACTTGGTCATTGTGCAGTATTGTATGTAGAATGTTGAGAATTATTTTATTTTTTTTAATCCATTTTGGAATTAGGCTGTAACATAATAAAATGTGGAAAAAGTTAAGGGGTATGAATATTTTCCGGATGCACTGTACATTACAGTAGAATCTGAATCGGCCAAACCGATTACAGTAGGGTTGAAGCTAACCTGACAAGCCTGCAATGCGAGAAATATCATACCACCATTGCTGCACCATTGATCTAAGACATGACTAGCATTGCCAAGGCATCTAATCATTGAGTTGAGTAGATGGACTATGTTTTCTGGAGACCAAGACAAACTGGTGTAATTTGGTTCGTTAAACATAGTACCTGGATAAGACAATTTTTTGTATACAAAAGGAATGGCACAAAGAATATTCATGTTCAATAATTAATTGTTTTCTTAATTGAAAGATGCCAATAGAAGTTTAATAATAGGAAATTAATAAATGATATCTTTAGTCCTGTTATTTGTAAAGTGAGACTGTATGCCTGTTTGTTGAGGCTTAGATTATCTTAAATTATCTCAAAGCATAGACCTTAAAATAACAATCCATACGCTTCACTGACCTTGATCATGGTTTCCAGCTTGACGGCATCAGCTGCAAACTTGCGGATACCATCAGAAAGTTTCTCTACAGCCATGCGATCCTCATTGTGCTGCCAGCGGAAGTCCTTTTCATTCAGATGAATCTTTTCCTGATCCAAGCCTTTGGCTGCACAAAGAAGTTCAGTAAAGTCTGCGTTATATTGTGTTCAAAATTCAACAAATTTTTTCTTTTTATAAATGTCATTTAAAACCACAACTCCAGCAATTTGCTGGTAACCGTTTCAGAAAACACTGAATTAGGACAGGATACGGTGATATAATATCCATTACACCACAATGCAACATGAGATCTTCAAAAAACAATTTTATATCATATTAAAAGCTGTGAAATATCCCTACAGGCTCTGTAGGGATACTACCATCACTTGAAAAGAAAATAATCTTTCCCTACTCCATTCCTGCAAGCTTGCTCAAAATCTTGCTTAGCAGAAAAGCTTACCTTTATCCT
The DNA here is from genome assembly GCA_026901105.3 of Galaxias olidus. Taxonomy (NCBI): domain Eukaryota; kingdom Metazoa; phylum Chordata; class Actinopteri; order Galaxiiformes; family Galaxiidae; genus Galaxias; species Galaxias olidus. The sequence goes on from JAPMUY010003273.1 coordinate 56,522, forward strand.
GAAATTAAAACACTTTCTTTTGCGTTTCAACACACTTCTGAGCCCATACGGAATCCTTCCTTTTTAGCCACAGCCACTGTCTACTTTGTTTAATATCTGACATCTTTTATGGTCTGGCGCCACACCTTTTGTTCTCCAGCATCGCTGTTCAGCAGCTAATTCATCTCGAGCCTGGCACCCCGTTTACGACTTCTCTGTCCTTGCCCCTCAGTGGTGGAATGACCTCCCCACAAACATTAGGACCACAATGTCTTTGTCCACTTTCTGCCAAAACGTACTCACTTGTTTCGACTAATTTTGGTTCTTAAATGTAACATGTTGCGTCAGCCTTGCACTTATATTTAATGTACTAAGTAACTGTTTGTACAAGGAAATTGTATTAGGTTTGCAATGGCCCTGCTTTGTATCCTGGTGTTTAATTTACCAATTGTTTAGCTCTTATATAGGTGATTGGGTCAGGGATGCACTTATTTTATCTACCTGACTTGAGGTGCGTTACCTTCTCTTCTTAAAAGCACGGTATTTTGTAAGTCGTAATGACTAATGTAATTTGATATAGAGCAGTATTTCTTTCAAATGCCTTGTCTATTGCTTCTTTCTGTTAATAACTCAACATTGTGCTTCATTCTAGGACAAAAAACAAAACATGTACTACTAAAAAAGCACTAGACTATCAGGTTTACTTGCATTGCGCTTTTATATTATTCTAGATTTAACAATCTTGGTAATTGGCAAAGGTTTAGGAAGTAGCTTGTGTAATCATACATGTTTGACAACTCGTAGTTTAAAACATTACTGTTTTTCTTCTGAGAGCATGTATTCAGCAAATCATAGCTGTGGAGACATGAAACATAATATAGGAATATTACCTTTTTGTAGGTTGAGCATCTGTGTCACGGTGCTATGGTCTTGGCTTAATTCTCCAAGGAGGCCAGGCGATATGGTGAGCAGGTCACAACCGGCAAGGGCTTTCACCTCTCCTGTGTTTCTGAATGAGGCACCCATTACCACAGTGCTGTAGCCAAATTTCTTGTAGTAGTTGAAGATCTTTGTCACACTCACCACTCCTGAATAAAGGCAAAGGCCAAGTAAGTAGAGAAAGTTACCGATTTGGTTTGAGGTTAGCATAATATGACTACTTGCAATGTTGAAAGTAGGGCCAAAGTGATACGTCACGCAAAGATTTGCTGATTGTTTGCACATCAGCAGTGTGTAAGTGATGCCTCAATCATATGTTCTGGAAAAATGCCTTCCCCTACCTCCAAGAAATAGGCATTTTACATCTAAAAGGGATTTCTCAGTCTGTGCCATTACGTGACCAAGAATATGCAATACGATACCAATCTGTGTACTGTAGAAGGCCTACCACTAGGTTTTTTCTTCAATTATGGTCCACCCTCTTTAGTCAGGCATTATAGAGTGCAAGTGCTGAAGTATCAAAGTTAAAATACCTGGGTCCTCGTTAGGTTCGTAAGTCTTGCGGTCTGTGTTCTCCTTATACCAGTCCAGGATGCGTCCCACAAAGGGTGAGATAAGTGTTACTTTAGCCTCAGCGCATGCCACAGCCTGGGCAAAGGAGAACAGCAGGGTCATGTTGCAGTGAATCCCATGCTTTTCCTCTAGTTCCCTGCACACAGTAAATATAAATTTATTCTCTTGTTTAGGAAACATTTGAACATGACAGTATAGGTGCTGTACTTTAGCCATGTGCTTAATTTGCTTTTTTTCCCCAGGTAGTCTTAAAGGCATAAATACGATACATACGTATACAATAAATACATAGGTGACTTCACCTGCCAGCTTGAATGCCTTCCCATGTTGATGACAGTTTAATGAGCACACGTTCCTTTTTGATCCCTGCTTCCTCGTACAAGGCAATAAGTCTCAAGGCTCTAGTAACCATTTCATTCTTATCAAAAGAGAGTCTGTTGATGAGAAATACAATAAAGGAATGTACGACAAAAACAATAAAAGAAAATGTACAACATCACTTGGAATCATTTGAATATAAAAATTGAAATCTAATAGTTCTTAGGCTACTTTATACATGATTTTTCTGTCATTTTTATCTAGTGATACCATGGTGGTAGACTTATAGTTTAGAATGCTTAGCCATTAGCCAGCTCATTGCCATAATTTAACAATGGATACCACTCCCCATGAGAAGGTTTTACAGAGAAATATAGAGAAAGCATCTCAATCTCTCAGTTCAACTTTTTGATATGTTTTTCATCAGATACCAATGTTCTATTTACATAAAGTATTGTCATGTATCGTTTCACAAACAGTAGGATGTAAAACAAGTCGAAAAAATGACCCCCTATTGCGCCATAGGGGGTAATTTTTCAAATTTTAAAAAACTACAGCTGTTTCCAGCCAGGAAGAAGCCCTTTCCTAGTTCTCAGAGTGACGTACAACAAAAGGCGGGCAATAAAAATCAGGGGAACGTGCCATGCAAATTAGTCAACACCTGTGCTGTGATGTTATAGTGATAGCATTACAACTAGATAGCTACTCATCTACATTGTCTGTGATCATGACTGACGAAGTTACGGATTCCACTGCAGAATTAGATGATAACTTCATGCATATTTTGTTAGACAGTGAAATTCAGCCGTATTTGTTTGAACCGGAATTTAGCGATGAGGAGCCTGACAGAGAGATCAAGTAATGCAGCGACAGTTACTGGCAGCGGGCGAAACAGCAGGAGCTGAAGTTGCTGCAATGAGTGGGACCGTGCACAGTTTCTGCTGTTAAGTATGACACCCTCCAGGCTCAAGCAAAGAAGATGGACGAACGTGTGTAACTGGGCATGAAAGCTTTGCAGTGCATAAAGACAGCGAAGTGCTGGAGACCTATTTTAGAAAACCTAGTGCAAGGCCTGCTGAGCCAAGGGGGCATTTGACTGCTGAGTAAGCAGCTAACTAGCTAGCTAACATAATAATAACTAGCTAGCTAACATTATAATCTCATATTGATCTTCTTTTTTTTTTTCACGTGTGGATAAATTTGGGGCTATAGATGTTGCTGTAACGAGCTAGCAGCTCCACCTAAATTTGTCTCAATTCATGAAAATATTAGCTTGGTAACGTTAGTTACCTAGCACCAATAATGTACAAGAATTTAGGAGATCAAGTTGTTAGATAATTGTTATTGACCCAGTAAAAATTAAAAGCTTTTTTCTTTATAAGGTTTGCTACTACTTGCATTGTATTTTGCAATGGGAACGCTGCAGCTGTTTCGACTACCCTGTTGACTAATAACATCGTTTTTTAATCACTTAAATAAGCATCTATAAATTGTTTTCCAGCATAGTTTGCTAATTGTGTGTATATATATATATATATATATATATGTATATGTGTGTATATTTAAAAGTGTACTGTGCACGTATTAGGCAGGGGATGCTGTTTTGCAGGCGAAGGGTGGTCACACTAAATGTTGTTTTGATACCGATTTGGTTTTCCCTCACTTTGTATTTCATGAATTGATAAAAAAAAAAAAAAAAATGTATTCACATTTATATTTTTATATATATAGCACTCATTGGATCGGTTCGCAGCAGAGTGTGAAGCGGCTGGGATGAGGATCAGCACCTCCAAGTCTGAGGCCATGGTTCTCAGCAGGAAACCGATGGATTGTCTACTCCAAGTAGGGAATGAGTCTTTACCCCAAGTGAAGGAGTGTTCAAGTATCTCGGGGTCTTGTTCTCGAGTGAGTGGAAAATGGAACGAGAGATGGGCCGGAGAATTGGAGCAGCGGGTGCGGTATTGCAGTCGCTCTATCGCACCGTTGTGACGAGAGAGAGCTGAGCCAGAAGGCAAAGCTCTCAATCTACCAGTCTATCTTCATTCTTACTCTCACCTATGGTCACGAAGGGTGGGTCATGACCGAAAGAACGAGATTGCGGATACAAGCGGCGGAAATGAGTTTCCTCCGGAGGGTGGCTGGCATCTCACTTAGGGATAGGGTGAGAAGTTCAGCCATTCGTGAGGGACTCGGAGTAGAGCGCTGCTTCTTTGCGTAAAAAGGAGCCAGTTGAGGTGGTTCGGGCATCTAGTAAGGATGCCACCTGGCCGCCTCCCTAGGGAGGTGTTCCAGGCACGTCCAGCTGGGCGGAGGCCGCGGGGCAGACCTAGGACCAGGTGGAGGGATTATATCTCCACACTGGCCTGGGAACGCCTTGGAATCCCCCAGTCAGAGCTGGTTAATGTGGCCCGGGAAAGGGAAGTTTGGGATGCCCTGCTGGAACTGCTACCTCCGCGACCCGACCCCGGACAAAGCGGATGACGATGATGATGATATTTTTTATAAACTTTAAAGACTAAAACTTTTGCACTGTATGTATGTATGTATATATATATATATATATATATATATACATATATATATATATACACACACACAAAAAATTTGTACAAATTCTTCTTTTCAGTCAATTTTGTCTGTGTAACATCCATTCCAGAAAAGGACGCTATGCAGCCAGAGATTTTGGGGAAAAATAACTGTATCCCCCAATCAGCATGTGTCGTTAGTAGAATATGAGAAGCTTATCCATCTGTTGAACCTCACGAAAGCCAGTGAAGTTAAGACTCACAAGACAACTTATAAATGTCTGTAACACAACACTGTTATATTGTAGGCCATGTACTGGTCAAAGATTATGCTGTGTTATATTTTTGGCCATGCTAAAAAGAACAATATATTTTGTTTAGTCTTGCACCTGATTCACCTGTCATGTCATGCTATTAAGAAGGTTATTGCCAACGTGAGATCTAGTATTAATTAATTTAATCATGGGAGTCCCAAACTGTTTGAGGTGGGCTAAGCATAACAACCATCAAATTGATAGTTTGAGCTGTAGGTGGTCTCAAATTTCCATAAACACCTTTCCACATTAAATTAACTTTATAAAGCCTTAAAATTACTTTTATTATAGAATTCTACTCATACCATCACATGACGGTGTTTATCACTCAAGAGAAAGGAAACAAAAGTTTGTAACTCTGGAGGGCAGAATTCCAATGCATTTCAACAATCATTAATAAATTAATAATTATTGCACCTCATGGCTTTGACACGCCCACAACCTGGTGCTGGGAAGGTGACAAGGAAAGGGAGTCATGTAGCGAGCTATGGGTATTGTGGTTTACAATGAATTAATCGTTTCAATGCTGGTAGTTGGAAAAATACGTTAATCCTAACACCCGAACTTGTTCAATATACTTGCTTAATTTAGCCTTAAGAACAACATATATCGTTTTGGAAAATGGGTGAACTATCGCTTAAGCATTGCCAGTAGTTTCCCTCACCTTGCATCCACTTCAGTGGAGACCCTGCCTGGGATCTTCTTCAGGATTTCCAGGCCAAAGCTCACAAACAGCTTGTCCATGATATTGGTGACCTGTTCTTCCTCAGTTCTAGTGGGCACAGCACAATAACATGGCACTAATGAGATTAGCTATTCCAATAAAAGGTTAAAGTGTAATTAAGCATTAACATCTCTCAATGGTTATTCTGTTAACTAAAACATATCACATAACACATCACATTCTTGCTATATCACACATTAATTCCATAATTGTTTAACAGTAATTTACATATATCACAAAAATATTATACAAGACTTAAAAGGAGAGTTTTGTTGTCTACGATTGTAGACAGTAACAATCCAGAAAGAGAAAAATAAAATTCTGACTTTGACAAAATGGAAAAAAAAGGTTTTTGTGGTTAGTGTAGTTGTGCTTATTGACTTGTAAGCCATTTTTAGTAGACATCATTGGAATTTGCTGAGATAAAATATCCCTATGCCATTATACTAAAAGAGTCAGAGTAATTAGTCCAGTTTCAACAATCATACTTCAAAATGACACTTACCCGCCCTTGGCAATGCCAAATTGAATGGCTTGATCCAAAAGATGCTGATAGGCTGGCATCTTGGCAGCAGCGAGGATGAGTGATGGGTTAGTTGTAGCATCCTGTGGCTTGTATTCTTCAATGGCTGCAGAGAAAAATGGGTAAAGAGGATAATGGTTAGGTTTACAGAGATAAGATTATCACTAAGTAATTGTTGTGGAAGTGCTTGTTGAACTCATACCAGCAAGGAATTTTGACAGGAACTATTGGGCTTTCAAGGGACTATAGCAAGGTCCTGTTTGTTCCAGTGAAACTCTCATACCTTATGCAACATTCTGTTGAGATTACCAGGGTGGGGTAAGATATAGTCTGTACTGTTATTAGTCATGCAAATGCACGCACCTTGATGACAAAAACCTTTTAAAAATAGAACAATTAGGATCCCTTCTGACCCGACTTGGGAATAATACATTTGGTTAAATATATCCAACGCAATTGTTAAAAATTAAATATCAAAGCGCAATTCAAATTTCCTTATCCAAAAGTGAAAAGCGTGCATTTATACACCATCTGTATTGCATTTAAACACAACTGCTCCAAACATATGTCTCCTGTCAACGCTTTTGGACCCATTTTAACTCTCAACCACACCTTGTGTTATCATTGTACAACTAAAGGACAGGCTACATGGCATAAAGAACCTTCAATAGTTTGCTTTACATTTTAAAATCTGTCTGAAACTCGCACTCTCTACATGAGGCACGTTAACACAATTCCACGGCAATGAAAGAGTAAAAGGTCTGTTTGAAGTCACAAGGGTAGCATTCTCCCATGTCATGTTACACTGTCTTGCTTTCCTAAATGGGGTCGCTAGGTTCACAAAAGCTATGCAAGCATGTACCCTGTCAGTACACGCTAATCTATTAGATGCCTTATTGGTTTACATGCAAAATGTAGCCTCTTTTAGCAGGCTTTGGAATCAATGCAGTTGCCTGGTTATTCAATATATAAATAAAAAGAACTGCTTAAAAGCATAGTGTTTTGTTTAATTGTAAAATATACACTTTCATAATTCAAAATGGATATCCAAATGGGATTTCTTCTCAAATCCAGTTAAGGCATTAACATAAGCAAACATAGTGCCACACCTACTGATTAATTGATATCCTACTGTAGATTGTAAAAAAAAGAAAAAGATAAGTGTAAATCAACATTAAACCTTATCTGCGATAAGGCTATTGCGATTCATGTCAATTTCCTAATACATTCAGCTAAGGCAAGGCACAGTTTTCAGTGATTCAAACTTTCAATATCACATTGTAGAAAAAGAATGGCACCTATCGTTAAGACAGGATTTTCTAATCATATTTCAACATTCAGGTCTTCTCAAACGTGCATATCCCTTAGTTCACTGCAATAAAATCAGTATTCCACTCAAAGGCAAGATCAACTACTCATGCTAGTTATTGTGCATGGCAAAATCATTTTATTCAAACAATCCTGTCAAAACAAAATCATATCAAAAGGCACAAATTCCTAGAAAACAGCTTCTGAGATTATTGTCCTGCTTCTACAGTGGAAATCAGGCCAATGTGGCCGTTATGTCTGGTATAACTGTGTATTGGACCAGCTGACAAAGTATGTAGTGTGCTGACACGCTGTCCTGAGAGTCAGCATAAAAAAACAAAGCTTCTGTTATCCCAAAATTCAATAAAAGGTCGGGTGGTTAAACAACTTCTACACTTTCGGCAGTCAGTCTAAACTAACCATACAGTATTTGAGTGAAGAAATAGTCAGGTACTGTCCTAGATTATGGTGACGTTATGCATGTATATATACACATTGGTGTTGTTAATTCATCAAGAACAACTTAAACAACATTTAGAAGTTATTGAATCATAGCAATGGCGTATGCAATTCAGTTTGAGAAACAAACATACCATTGACATTTCAACCACCTACAGATCATTGCATTGATAAGATAACAATATGGTGTAACGCAACTGCTATCAAAACTAGGGTGTTTGTGTGGGTAACTAGTTGGGAATTTGGTCAAAAAAACAACAAATGCCTGGTACACTTCCCCATGGACCTCTGCAGGGACTTTGAATGGATCATATTTACTTTGCCAAGATATCCTAACCACCAAGCTGGATTTATTTAAAATGAAAGCCTAGCTGGATTCCTTTAACCAAATGTATTATTTCACACAAGAACAAGACATTGTGCTTGTCGTTGCAACAGCCAAATAAATATACAACAGCAAATAATATATCTTTCACACCAAAAAATATTTTGTCTACACTCCAACATCAGTCATTGTGTTAAGTTACTGTTTAAGAGGTCTGGCTTTGATACGCTTTATACTGAGAATTACCCATTTCTGTCTTGTCATCCTGACTTGCAGGCAAAGCAAGTTTGCACAGGACAGTGGATATTTTGCAACTACATGTCCTCATTGATTGTGGAATGCATTTCCTTCTCTTTTTTTTTTACTTGATCAAGAAACATTGTTCGTCAGTGGCTGGATGTATGACGGTTAAACCCAAAATCACACCTTGAAAGAATTTTACTTAGGTTCGTATACCAATGTGACGTATTACGCCAGAGGTTAAATCACGGGACATATTATTTATAAAGCTGATAAACCAAATGGGCGTGACGCCATCATTAACGATGCAGGCTGAAGTAAAAAATTACATACATTGGTAGGCAGCTAGGCTAGTTTAATGTAATGCAATTTCCTCGATTACAAGTGGCAGATCAATAACTAAACCACGAACGTTAATACAGTTCATGTACATTTTTGTAATGCTCTTAAATGCCTTGCTGCATTGCAAATGTGTAATGTCAGCAAGCAACTTGCACTCAATCATTCAACTTAATACTACTAGGTCTGTGTGCAGTCACTGTTAGTGCTAGTTCTATTATCATGCCAGTAAGTTAGCCATTGTTAGTTGACGAGAGTCCGGGGCTGATTAGACATAAACCAAATTAACGTTATGGTTCAGTTGAGTTTTCTTAATAAACGTTAATTTGACAGCACATGCATATTCTGCTCGTGTCGATCAATTAAAATAGAAGCAATCAAATAACTTTTTAGGAAATGTAACCAATTTGCAGGACTTCTGTATGGCATGGCGGTCATTCACATTAGCATGTTAGCATTAGCGAAGTATCATGGGCTAGCATTATTAGCTTCTCGTTACCATTGAAGTCTCCTGTGTCCGCGACGACAACGGTGTACTTTTTTAGTTGGTCCAAGGCTGACTCCATCTTTCGTCGTTTGTCTGGTGACACACTCGACATGTTGCAGGGAACAGAGGCTTTTATACACAGAAGGCACGTGAGACCGAAAGAATTTGGAAACACAAGCGCGTGGTGGAACAGTATGTCAGCCAGTGGGGGCGCTACAGCACTGACTCGAGACACCTGCGGTACTCCTCCCATCATTTTGTTATGGGAGGGGCCCACAATGTAGTCAATCATCTGTTTTTGTGTAATTCCTTAGTGTCCATGAAGCACATAAAGAAAATGTTTGAACACTAAAACAATAAAATTATTTTATATTGTATATGTAGAATGATTTTGATTACCCCTACCGTTTGCTCATCGTACTTATTTTACCTAACCTATGCAACGAAGACATGCAGAATGCTCGTGGTCACTGCATATCGCTAGCATGATCAACGACTATACTCCACGAATGGGAATATCGTCCTGATTTTGTGACACACTTTCTTGTGCCATAAAACAAATCATCAGTTAGTCTGGAGATCAAGCCTGGCGGCAGACTACTTTTATATTGAATATTAAGACTTTAAGAGGTCTGATCTGAACGGCGATTTTTTCATTCTCCCATAGACATTACAATGTGCAAACTGTAGAAAGGTATTGATAATACGTTAATACAAAAAAGTTGCCTATAGTGGCTTATAGCTCAACTACAGTAAAGCTATCTTGTAATATAGTTAATCTCCAGAGAAATAGTATAAAAATATGCCATTTGATTAACACCTTTATCCAAACAAAGCAAGCTATAGTGCCATGAGTGCAAACATTTCAAATGTACAAACACCAAAATCTGGATACATCTAATACAAGAAATTATGGCTGCAAGAACAAATCCCATAGCAAAACATATTATTATTGAGATAGCGTCTTGGTGTGGTTACAATTAAGGTAACATCAAACAGTATCATACATTTATGACAGAACCCAGTGGTTGAACATTTACAAAATACATAAAAAAAACAATGTACTATGTAGCTGAATTATCAATGGGATTTTGTGTGTATTGTAACTACTTCCATTCCTACAAACATAAATTATATGGCAAATTGTAAGCACACATTGATTACTAGCATTGGGTTTGCTTTTTCTTTCATATTTTTTTCAGTTCTGCTCAAAAGTAGGAATATTTGCTGCTGTGTGTGTCCTATGGTGAATGTTTAGCGCTGCCTTTAACCGGAAGGGTTCGCCACAATCTTTACATCTGTACGGTTTTTCTCCTGTGTGAGTCCTTATATGTTCGGTCAATTTCTCCTTACGACCAAAACTTTTTCCACAGTCAGGGCACTGGTGTGGCTTCTCTCCAGTGTGAATTTGCATGTGACGGCGAAGGTGAGTCGATGATATCATAGATATTCCGCAAACATGGCATTTAAATGGCTTATCCCCTGCATGACTCTTCATATGTAATCTGAAGTTCCCTTGTAGACTGTAACATTTCCCACATTCTTTGCAGCAGTATGGTTTTTCTCCTGTATGAACCCTCATATGTATTGTCAGCTGCTCATTCCTTTTGTAGCATTTTCCACAGTCATTGCATTGATAAGGTTTCTCTCCTGTGTGATTTAGCTGGTGCCGTTTTAAATGACTTCTTGACTTAAAACACATTTCGCAAAAAGAGCACTGAAACGGTTTTTCACCTGTGTGCATTTTCATATGCTGTAACAGATCCCCATTGCGCCTAAAGGTCTTTCCACACTCTTGACAGCAAAACGGCTTGATCCCTGTGTGAGTGCCCATGTGTACAGTCAATGAATATTTACAAGCAAATCTTTTACCACAGTCTTTACACTGAAATGGTTTTTCACCTGTGTGGGTTCTCTGATGAACTCTTAAATGGCATGGTCTGTCATAACATTTCAAACATAAATTGCACCGGTGTAACTTTCTGGCCTTGTTGGCCTGCAGTGTCACTTTCAACTCAGTGGTCATGTCTTCCGTTCTCCTGATGTTATAGCTGTGCTTTTTATTATGTTGTTTATGCGTTTTGTACTCTAAAGCTTCACTTTCCACATCATCATCCCCTTTATCCATTTTATTTTGAGCTTCAGATAAGTCTGGATTTACTGTGGGTTCCTTGCCACTCCATCTCTCACCAGGACTGCAGCTCTCCTCACCATCTTCATACTCATACTCATCTTCATCCTCATCTTTTACTTTCTCCATATCCAATGGTTGCACGGTCTCCCTAGAGACTGGACAGAGATCAGTCATATCTGAATTAATGCATTAAAAGAAAAGTTTACAAAAATTAAACAAAGAGTTATACAAAGAGAACAAAGTCTTTGGGATTTTCATTTCTATAGACTAATGATCAAGCTAAATATCAAACAAGCATAGAAAAAAATGGTGAGAACACTTATTTCAGTCAAGATAAATCTATGGAATCGATTGCAATCTGGCGTCCGCAGTCAGAGGCGTCATGCACCCAATTTTGTTTGAGGAGGCAGAGCTTCACAACTTAATTTACTATATGCTGCTTTAGCGTATATCAGGGCTAGAAATTAACTTTTTTTTATTAATGGCAGATGTTTGCTTCCAGTTTTCAAACGCGCTTCGCCAATGCCTTTTTAGTTGATATACAACCAGGAAGTAGATATGTTCCTTCCGTTAATCGAATTTGATTGGCCAGCTGACCAAAAGTGACATTGACAAGCACACTGCGCTTTGGCAAATGTTGAACTATTTTCAAAAAGACGCTAGTCGCGCCGTTTGAAAAAAGGAACATGCCAGTCGTGTCTAAGAGGCGCTGGAAGTTGAAAAAACGCGTTAAATGGACACGGCCCCTGACTGTATTTTGCAGTGAAAAAAAGTGGTAGGCTAGAAAGATTTAACTACCATTGCTACCGCTAATTTCGAGCCCCAGCGAATATATAATACTACGGATTTGATTTCAAATACTAGAGGGGGCACGTGCCACGATGCCTCTGTCAGTAGTAGATTATAAAACTAAACAAAATGATTCAGTTATATATTTTTTTTAACGATTTTCGTAGCCCCGCTCTTACGTTTTTTAAACAATTTGTACTGTCCACAAACCTGAAAGATTGATTGTGTCTTGGTTGGAACCAAAATCTTTAAGAACGTTTCTTAGACTGTCGTTTTCCTCTTTACAACGCAGCATTTCTTCCTGAAACTCCAACATAATTTTCTGCACTGCCCCAAATATTTCCACGCCTGCAGCCGTAAGTCGATCACTTAGAAAGACGTTAAAAGGCTGAAGCTGAGCCATTGCCCTTTCCATTTTATCCCAAGATATTGCAAATGTCGACAAAGTAATAGTAAAGCCAGCGACCGGAAGAGACCAACTTCTTTTCCGGGCTACAACTTCCTGTATTTGATATGCTCAGCTGAAAGTACTTTAACATTTCTTGATAACCAAATTATCAAGAAAATATGTATGAGTTTGCAAAATATACATATTATTATTATGATAATTTTGTTTAAGCTTGTTTATAACTCTCCAAATAACAGTACAGCTGTACTGACTGTTCAACTAGCAGCGTTCGTGTGCGGAATTTCAGCCTCGCGATACCACGGCTTTACTTGCTGACATTTGTGTTTCAAGGTTTTACGCTAGATGGCACGGTTGCTGCATCAGGTAAGAGTTGTGCTTGGCTGGTGTGAGTTCAGGTAGAAAAAGTTTTGGAGGCGAGTGGAGGCAGACGAGAATTATTTAGGAAGTTTTGTTGGCACTGCCTGGGCCGTAAGGATTGTATACTAAGAGAAGAAATTGAGGCAGGTGAGTGAGCAGTTAAATCAAATCCAACTTCTTTTCAAGAAATGATAGGCGAAACCAACACAATGCTTCTATTGAGAATGATACAAACGCGTGGACATCATCAGCAGCAATACGATCGTCTGATTTGGTAGACCTGTTGTCTTTGTCATGTCATCTTAAAAAAAATAGGCTACAATTATTTACATAATTTTTTTTACAAACTGAAAAGGCAACCTTGTGGTCGTTTTTCAAAACCAGACAGAACTCAGAACAAATCATCAAAATGCACTTTTCCACCCCAAACTCTTAACACTAATTTTCGATTGCTTGGATACACATAAACCTAAGATATATTTTTTTATTTGTTTAGAAGTAACCGCTTCAAAATTACGCAACATACATCACAGTAGACTACTACCATTTCAAAAATCAATTATACGAAATAACTGTCTTTCATTTCAGCACAACTGCTCAAAAATGATAAGCATGCCTATCTGTTGCATTACTCCTAATATGGAAACAGGTCATGAAAGTTCCAGGTTAAAGACAACCATTGACACCAACCGCTGTGGAACCTGTATCACTCTTATTTTATCACCATCCTTTATCACACTGTTGCTATATGGTTCCATCTAGGAAAGCCCGACCAATACTGGATTTTTGGGTCCGATACGGATAATAAGGGCGTAAAACATTTTAGATGATGATATATCGGCGATATTCTTTACACACACACACGTATGTATAAATAAACACAATATTTTTGCTATAGTCCCTCAAATATGGTTATTAAATAGCCTACTTGTAACAAAGATATGTAATCGCATTAATGTTTATGTAACTTGTTTTATTGTTTTACGACTGTTATAATGTTTTATGCTGATGTTTTCCTTTTGGTCGTGGATCCATTGTAAAAGGAATATCTATCCCAGTGGCACTAGCCTGGTTAAATAATGGCTAAAAAAATATTATTGGCGTTAATATACCGATATGACTGCGATAGGCCCATATCGGCTAATAATATTGGCCAACCGATTAATTGGTCGGGCTCGAGCATGTACCACTGTTCCCGACAATGTTTTCAGTTTATATCGAGGTCCTTGTCATGTCTTTTCCAATAATGACAACTCGCTACAAATGATTGATTTCGTGTTGTAGTAAGAGAATAACAAGACTAGTATTCACTTACAACAGCATAGCAAGTAGCAACAATATGGAGCAGGCAGGTTATGCATGTCACAATAGAGTTTTCGCAGTGCGAGGAGGATGAGGATGTGGAGGAGCAGCAGGAGAAGGAAGAAGACGTGGTGGTGTAATTAATGGTCGTACCCCATTGAGAGTTGGCCGTTGGTGTGAAGGGACGTGATGGAGAACAAGGTTTTGTATTTCAAGACAGTCAGTTGAAGATGTGTTTGTTAAAACACTTTGTAACCATACCTATATTTGTTTTGACCTAAGTTTGTGATTCTATGTCAAACAGTAAATACATTTTTTATTTTGTTAAGTGATTCCACTGTTTCTCTCACTACTCCTTACATTTAGAATCAATATTGATCAAGTAGGCTATACTTCAATATAGTCATATTAAACAAAACAGTGAAACTACAGTATGATGTAATGTTCCTATGGTATGTCATGATGAATTAGTGATTTGAACCAATGATTTTGAAGTTGCAAGGTTTCTGCAAATATATGGGTGCACATTTATTGTATCCAAATTGTCAAGAAGATGTTGATGCAACACATAGGCGAATATCTTTATTTTATTTATTTTATTCTGTTCAAAATGGGAGTGCTGGGGACAATAAAAAAACAAAACATATTTTGTTAACTATTAGTTCTCCAGAAAAATTTCCCTAGGATTTGGATCACAAACAGAACTTAAATGTATACCAGATTAACTTCTTTGAATTCCAAGCATTCCTGAGGTTTCTGTCTCAATGGACAAGGGCCCATTGCACTGTGACGCTTGACGGACATCTTCCTGGAGGGTTACACTTTGATACAATGCTCCCTTATGTAGTCATGAACTTGGAATGCACCCTATAGGTGACTACTCCCTGTGGTTTTTTGAAGCAACCCAATGCCATATTTTAACTACAGTTTGCTGAGGATTTATCAAAATAAGGACTTGTACCAGGATTTTCTTGCAGTTTGACAAAACTGTCTTGTAAGTGTATTTTACAAATGACAGTGATACAAAATGTCTGTACACGAAACATCTACACATAGCAGTTCAAACATTGTTAGAGCACAGTGTTTCTCCAAATGTACTCCCATGCTTCGTCTGGCCCAACATGGATGGGCCGATGAACCCTGACAGATGGCAGCTGCTCACTGTTTACATTTACTTACACAAGCTGAGAGCACAGAACAGTCAGACAGAGTTTCGGCTTTGATATGTGTTTTCTATGTTACTCTACTTTCTGTTGTTTTGCCTAACACGACTTCTGTGTTGAAGCTATTCTAAATCTGTAAGCAATTACAGGAAAAAATTGTTTAAAGAAAATGTGAGGTGGGGAGACATGGTGTTTTCTTTTACTCCAGCTGCTGGTGCCTTTTGTGAGTTTTGTGGGCCACTTGTGGCATTTGTAGGTGGGGCAGTCTTCTGTGTAATTATTCTGAACACTGGCTCCACAGAATGAACATACCAGTACAACCCTTCACTATATATCTAGGTGTTATGTGAGTGAGTAGCATGTGCTTGTGAATGAGAGAGAGAGGGAAAGTGACTGTAAATGAGAAGGTCTGTGCTAAACGTGTTGTTATTTTGACTACTGATAATTGTAAATGTGTGTACTGTAGCATGTATGCACAAAGCTGTAGGTGGATTATGCGCTGAACACACAGTGTACTTGAGTCTTTCTATTGTGCTGCCTGCCTGCCTGTTAGTTGAGACAGCGGAAAGTGAAAGGCCACTATGGTCCACTATGGAAAACCACAAGCCTTCTTCCACCCTCTCATACACCAGAATGATTCACGCCCTGTTTCTTTATAATAAGTACAAGGCAATCGTTTTCTTCCATTTTCTTTGTTTCGCCAGTCCAATGTTTCTCTCAGCTTCCTTTGCCGTTTTCTAAGTTTTCAAAGTTTCCTGTCTGTTGTTTGTTTCTTTAGATGTAGTTTTGATGTCTTCTAGAGTGGTGTTCTGCAGGTCAGCTCAGCAGACAGCTGCAGTAGAATATTTCCATGTGTATCCTGCCGGTTGGCGGACTGGCTGGCTGTCTTAGCCACAGATAAGTTACTGATAAGTGCCTTACCCATCATTAGACGCGTGCATGTGCCCACTAACCGCTGATCTGCAAACAGTGCCTAAGAAAGACCTTCTGCCAAAACGATGAAATGTATAAAGCTACATGAATATAGGACTGACTCACTTTGACCCAAAGCATCTAAATAAAATAAAAACAATGACAGATGTCCGTACATTGTGACACAGTGAGAATACAAAGTCTGACAACTGCACGATGTTTCCTTAGTTCCCTATTTAACAATTGTGTACGTCTGATCAAATGTAATCTCTAAAGTCCCTAGAGTCACATGGTTTTAAGTGTAAAGTTTTTGTGCAACCCAATGATTAGTTTGTGATTTGTCTCCCCCAGTGCATTCCATGTATTCTGTATAATTCAACATACATTTTGCAGGTCACATAGCTAATTTTACACATCTCTGTTGAAAGGATTTTCACATTAATTCTGGATGGCTTTTCTACAATTAACATACCTTGGTTGTTGTCACATATAGTCAACCCTTGAAAGTTTAAATGGTCAGAGTCCTATCATTAGGCTAACCCTTGTAAAATGGCTTTAACGTTTTCTTGCCTTAAGTCTGTTTTGGGAAAATCCACCTAGAATCACATACTGAAAGTAAATTGATTAGACCTATAGCTCAAAATCTACAAGGGCCGCCACATACATAATATTCGCATCTTATGGAAGGTAACATGCTGGAGATTTGTTTGGGGAGATTATACAGTCGAACTTTCATATTTAATTAGAATTAATTCTAATTCTAATAAAAAAATGTGTTTTTGAAAAACACTTGACAAGCATTAATGAGAAACTAGCAAATTGGGTGCGAAGGAAAGTATAAATAAAGGTTACTGGGGTTTTAGTACAGATCTCTCCAAAAAGAACCCTAACCCTAACCTATCATATCCCCTAGCCAGGTAATAATAATAAGACTGCAATACCGTGTTATATATACTTGTATTGTTGTAACTGTACATGCACTGCATTTTGGGCCAGTTGTTATTGCTTATTGTAATTTGGGTACACCCTTACTCTAAAAAATACATTTAAAATAATACAAATAAAAGCAATTCAAAAGGTTTTCCCTTTGTCTCCAACGGGAAGAAATCTATATGAATTATACAAGTTTGGACTATCAAAAGTAAACAAAATAAATAAATAGATTAAACCTTTTTGGTAAAGTGCCATATAAAATCGAAATAGTTATTGCTGTGATTGCAGCACAAAAACAAACCACAGGCTGGAAATGACACTGGGGTTTACGTGGTAGTTGACCGTTGGTAGTAATGTTTGGAGCAGCCTCTTTTCGAGTCTTGTCCTGGGAATGTTGACAAGCATACTAACTTGGCTTGGGCAGATGTTTCTGGAGTAGCTGCTTTACCAAAGTTGACCGGCTCTTTCATCATCATAGGGGTTTCATTTCTAATGGCATCAAGCTGTAGGTGGTGGATGAAGCTATTGACCACAGAAATGTCCAGAAAGTGGTAAAGGAAAGTTTTATACCACTTTCATTGTCTTGTAAAGAACACTGTAATAGCCTATCAAAGTGTTGGATTTGTTGTAGTCCAATACAGGGATGGGGACATT
Organism: Galaxias olidus; assembly: GCA_026901105.3. Lineage (NCBI taxonomy): Eukaryota > Metazoa > Chordata > Actinopteri > Galaxiiformes > Galaxiidae > Galaxias > Galaxias olidus. Next base: position 74,228 of record JAPMUY010003273.1, read on the forward strand.
TAACGACCTCCATGCTCCAGCTTCTTTTGTCCTCCTCTGCGGTCTGTCCAGAGAATGATTTATGGAGAGTAGAGAACATTTTGACCTCTCTAGTGTCCATCAATTTTTACATAGGCCCTGTAATGTTGACTTTGACCATGTGGAATGGTGGCTGGAGTGAGATGAATATGTTGATGGCTGTGGAGCCGGGGTGGGTGTGAAAAAAGATCCAGCCCTTCCTCGAGTTCTTGGCTGGGAAGTGGGAGGGGCACTTGGCACCTCTGGCTCAATGGATGGGTCATTAACAATTATATAGGTGATAGTTTAATTGACAGCGCATATGCCCTACATGATTGAGAGAGTGTTAGTAAAACAAGCATGCTTTCTTATAAGTAAAACTTCTTGTGTTGTTATTTGTTACAATAATCATAGAAGAATGCAGAAACCCTTTACTTTGATTTCGAAATGTGAAGTTTGATAGAGAAGCTCTCTGAGTTTGCTTGTAGGAGTTAGCACTTAGTACCCAGTTCTGAAATGTCAGAGTCAGCTGATCTTTTAGATGTGCAGTGTTAGTGGGTGGAAGAAATTTTCAAGCAACTTGATGTTGTCCCGTGCAAAATTGCGAGCGCTTGTTGAGTGCATGCTAAACTAGTTATACTGTTTATTATTATATAAAACCTTTGTTTTTACTGAAATCTACAGATTCATAGCTTTTCAAGCAGATATAGCATGTCTATTTGGCATGATGACCATATGGCCTTACATGGACAATCATTTTATAAGTACGTAGCTGACCCACTGGCACGGTAATGGGCTAAAATAATTAATAGGAGCTCTTACTTCCATAAGTTGAAGCCATGGGCGTTGCTAGACCCGTTTACTGGGGCACGTGCTGATCTGCTGTGCACTACTAAAATCTCACATTCTACTTTCAAACAAGCTTCTATATTTGGTAGTGGATACATTTTTTTCTCCTTCTATCATTAGCATTCAAGCTATGCCAGTCCACAGTGCTTGCTTTTATTGAGAAGTTTGCAAGGTGCTTTTTTACTGCTACCGCCTTAGATTTAGTTGCCATGGAAAAAAAAATCTGTTGGCTATCCGTCAGAGTTGTTGCCTTTTCGACCTCCTGAAACAAAAAGGTTTTAGGGTTTTGATCCTTTTTGTTTTGCTCTGGAACTGAAATCTAAACTTTCTTATTTTGTCTGGTGTATACATTTGATAGGGAGAATTTCGTTTAAGATATCTAATTCAGCTAAATAATTGTATTATTGTAGCACATGTTTCTGTGTTTTACTTTCTTGAAGTGTAAATGTGATTATGTAATCTCAAGTATCATACATTTCTCATGTAATATAAATGGTGGAGTACATATTTGGTATAGCCTATACACTTTGTACACATGCTGACATTGCTGATGGTGTCCCTTGTTGCAGTGTGTAGGTTCACAGATCACCTTGTTCATTGCAACCTCTTCTAATATTGCAGGTTTGAAGTCATTACTAAGGTGCAACATGCAGTGGGTTCTGGGTATATAGATCGGAAAGATTTAAAACAATCCATACCAATGCGTCCACAAATTATTTTCTTGTTTAATTTTAAAAATACCTTTTGTACTTAAGTATCGCAAGCATCTAGGGTTCTAAATGGGCCACAATGGGCTTGTTAAAAAAAGGTCACTGTGTTGTTGGATGCTGCACCATCAACTGCTTTATTTCTGGCGCTGACATCCCATAGTACAAGCAGACCAAAGGGCAAAGGTAGACTACGTGTTGGACCATAAACAGTGAGATTGGATCGGCCAGGACAGGCCGTTTATTTTGTTTATTCCTCTCACTCCTTTTTTTTAATCTACTTTATTTCTATATAAGTCTAAAGAACTAGGCTATTCATTCAAAATTATATACATTAAAAACATAATTTTTATCAGCAGTACCTTAATGATATTAATATCAAATCAATTACTTTTGTTAAAAAACGTCTGTCTGTAGATTCCTATTCAATGCCTAGATTTTGTTGTCCCATTGTTGCATAGTGATGCCAACCTGTATATGTAAACATATTTTACACAACGGAACAAATACATTTTCTAAATGTTATTGCATTCTCTAATATTCAAATTATGTGTTTTATCCCAGGTAAGAGTGCCTTCTTTGACTTACTGCTCCCAGACAGTGGTTGCCTGACAGCAATAGAGCGTTTTATGGGACTCATTTACCTAATTGAATAGATTAAAGCCACGCAATGTGGTAAAGAGAAAATTACTCAAAATCGTATTGGCAGCCTGCATAAAAACTGCAAAATTTTAGTTGGCAAGGTTCTCATCATTACACTTTCCTTAGCAGGCAGACAGCTACTTTGAGATTCTGATACCTGAATACCTGTGCACATGGCTTTGAGAGCCAGCATTATTTGTAATCATCATATGACTGTTCGGTAATATTAGTATCTTACATTCAAACAGGAAATCTACATTGGGAAAATAAACTGTAGACCTTGAGCTAAAGTTATTACTAACAGGCATGAACAGGTGTCAGTTGGCATGACTTGCAGTGTATTTAAATACGCAGTACAGTGTCTTTATCACCATCTCAAAGAGAACCCAGTTCCTTGTAGACTTATACCCAGTGGAGTTTGGAACATCTGGCCAATGCAATTTCCTGTGCTTTTATGCACTTGACACATTTTCTATGTGTAAAATGGTGTCTGTGTGTGTGTGTTTGTGTGTATGTGTGTGTGTGTGGGGGGTGGTCTATCTGTCTTTGTGTGTGCTAGAAGACAATGGCACCAGGATTAATCCAACACCTCCTTAACAGTTTTTACCCCCCCCCCCCCCCCCCCTCCAAACACACACACACACACACACACACACACACACACACATGTCCACATGCCTACATTTTCTTCCACTTGAACATAGATCATTGGAAAACGGGATCATAAGATAGATATCGTAAAGAAGACACGCAAATTGCATAGTCCTAATGAGCAATTTGGCAGAAATGCATTCATCATGATTATAGGCTGAAGAGGCTTTCACATTGGCTGTTGAAAGACCTAGGGAGAGATTAGAATCGGTAATGCATACAGCAAATTGTGATATATTAATGAAGGCTACACTTTTTTTGTATAATGTAAAAAGAAACCAGGTTGAAACCAATGTAAGCAGACTGCTCTGGACGTTTGAAATGCTTTGGCTAGTGCTCAAGACACTTAAAAAGTTTGGATTCTACAAGGTTTATTTTTGATAATTGCATATACGCTCACCGAGCACTTTATTAGGAACACCTGTACAGTTACTCATTCATACAATTATCTAATCAGCCAATCATGTAGCAGCAGCACAATGCATACAGTCCTGCAGATAATGACCAGCCAGTTCAGGTAACGCTCATGTCAACCATCAGAATTGGGAGAAAATGTGATCTGAGTGATTTGTATCGTGGCATGATTGTTAATGTGAGACGAGATGTTTTGAGTATTTCTAAAACTGCTGATCTCCTGGGATTTTCCGGCACAAGTCTTTTCTTGTTTTGTTGACTCACAATGGTACAATAAAGAAGAAAACATACAGTGAGCGGTAGTTCTGTGGACGGAAACGCTTTGTTGATGAGATAGGTCAACGGAGAATGGCCAGACTGGTTTCAGCTAATAGAATGGCAATGGTAACTGAGATAACTACTCTGTACAAGCAGAAAAGCATGTCGTAAAATACAACAACCTTAAGGTGTATGGGCAGCAGAAAGCAACATCGCGTTCCAGTTCTGTCAGCCACGAACAGACAGCTGAGGCTGCAATGGACAAAGACTCACCAAAACTGGACAGTTGAAGACTGGAAAATCTTAACCTGGTCTGATGAATCTTGATTTCTGCTGAGGCAGAGGGTAGGGTCTGAATTTTCTGCCACAAATCCATCGACCCAACCTGCCTTGTTTCAACAGTCCGAGGTGGTGTGTGGGGAATGTTTTCTTGGCACACTTGGGCCCATTAATACCAATCAATCATTGCTTGAATGCCACAGCCTATTTGAGTATTGTTTCTGACTGTGTGCATGTCTTCATGGCCACAATTTATCCGTCTTCTAATGGCTACTTCCAGCATGATAATGTACCATGTCACAAAGCAAAAGTCATATCGATCTGGTTTCTTGAGTATTGCGGAGCCTTGTTACTGTGGTACTAATGTGGTATGGATAGATTGCAACCTATAGTCAGGATTTATTCCAGTATATGAAAAACTTAATTTCATTTAGTTTAACTTCATAAGAATTCAAAAATTCTCAGGATTCATTATAAAGCCATACTGATGTAATCCGCAGCAATTCACATGTTCAGGACTGAGTCCGTCCGGGAAAAATAAATGCTAATGTTTCCTGAGATTAAGGACTTGATGATATCCGTGGTGTGCCTCCACTTCAATAGACATTTTAACTTGTTGAAGATATTCCCCCTATGTTTACGGGGCCCTATATAATTTATAAACTAAATACTTACCTTCATTATTAAACAAGGAAGCAATAAAGATCATAACTGCCATGTTAAGTTATAGATGAATAACCCAGATGGTTACTCTGTTGAGGAGAATTTAATAATGTGTGACCGTCTGAAGTGTAGCAGTGAGACGATGCCCCCTCCGTGTTAGTCTAAACACATGCATTGGATGAGTTGCTGGCAACATGGGACACTGACTGCACTGTATTGGCATTTATGCCCCTGCACAATGTCTGGGAGAACAGGTAGACTGTAGTCAAGTGTGTGGAGCAAGAGCAACCCAGGAATGTAGAATGAGGTGTAGCAGACAGAGATGTGCCGAAAGAGTGCAAGAGAAAAAGAAAATGGTACAGCAGAAATGTGTGAAGGAACATGCTGCTTAGTATTGACATATTTACTGTGGAGCAATTATTTTGCGTGTGAGTGCTGGTGTGAGCCTGTGTGTGTGTGTGTGTGTGTGTGTGTGTGTGTATGTGTGTGTTAGAGATGGTCGCGGTGTGCGTGAGGGAGGATGGGAATCAAGACACTGATTGGTTCAGCACCGTAGTAGGGTGTGGCCAGACTGTGAATGACTGATCCAGCCCATCTCACATTCAGGGTTTGGGGACAGATGCTAAGGAGGGGTGGAGGGCTGTGATTGTGTGAGTGGAGGAGGGAATAAGAGAGAACGGAAGAGAGAGAACGAGAGAGGGAGAGAGAACGAAAGAGAACGAGAGAGAGAGAGAAAGGAAGAGGTAGGAAGAGAGGGAGCTCTAGGCAGTCAGGCTGGACTGCTGTTATAGCACTGCAGTCTTTTCAGTCCTCTGAGGAAACTGTCTTTCGCTCTCTCTATTTCTCTCTTTGGTTGAATGTGACCCTGTTGGGTAACTGGATCTCCTTCCACAATAATAGACATGAAAAGGATGCCTCAATAGGTGGGAGTGAAAAAGAAGAAGCAGTCTGAACACTTATCTGCTGGCGGGACTCTGGAAACTAATGAAATTAAGCTCCCTCAGCTGGGAGAGGGGGGATGAGGGTGGACAGGTGTATGAAGAAACAAAAGAACCGTGTGAATGCAAGATTAAGGGAGGTAAGGAGGAGGTGGATGCAAGAAGGAACCGCTACTGAAAGAGGAATGAGGAAACACTAAAACCTTGTGACTTTACACGGGGACAGAAAACGAGTTGGGATAAAATCAAGCTGCAGACTGAGCACAGAGGATTTCTACTGAGAGCTCTATCAAAAACAAATCAAAGAATGCTTTCCTTACATTTGTTCTTTATCATTACATCCCATTGTTTATTGCATGCATTCTAAACTATTCAATTTAGAATTGGTCGACCCTGATTTTGCTATTCATTTAAACTTTTTATGCATGTCAGCAAAATACATGCTGCAGCAAGCCTCATGGGTATAAGTTATAGCACAGGCTCTACTGGGATCTGACTGTATCATTCATTTTCGATGCATAACTGATACTTGTGTAAACAGCACTGATTGGTGGAAACAGCGTTGTCATGGTCTCTCTGCTAGAGCAACTACTAAAGAATTTCTAATGACCCCAGGTGCGACATTTTCCATCTCTCAGACGACCTGGATTCGAGTGGTTTGGGTTGATCAGACCGATGAACAGATATATAACAAACGAAAAACCTGACTTCTTGAGTGAGGTTGCTATGTTCTGCCATTAAAGGAAGGAATAAAGGGACACTGAGGTGTGTAACAGGAGTAAGCCTGGAGACATCGAATTACACCAGAGGTGCAGGATTATAATTGTATTGTAGGATTAAGAAAAAGAACTTGGGATCCAAGTGGATGACAATGCATTAGCTTCAACAAATGAACCTACATCAATTGATCTTGACCTTTATCAGGATGTTAACTAAAGGAATTCAATAACGACATTTAAAGTTGTATTGGTTGTTTGTTGAGCACCTCGAGAAGAGGGGTGACATTTTAAAGGCCATTGGCAACTCATTCCAACGCTCTCAATGAGGCGGTCAAGCACAGACGAGACTCCATACCGGCGCAGTCCTTCACTGGACAGCAAGCCTGACACACCACCTTTTACGTCAGGTTTCCACCGCTACAGTGGAGAGTTTGAGTACAAACGGCCACCATTTGCGTTTGGCTTCCATACCACACCGGGGCCACAAGCCTCCAAGGGCAGCTGCTCTGCAGGCCAAGGAAAGAAGTATGTGGTGTTTTACCTGGACCTCTCCTTCATTTTCCTCTTAGAGTTGCGACGCTGCAGAATGGCTGAAGGATGCATGCTGGGTCTGCGCTATGGGATGGTCTTCTTCAACCTCCTTTTCTGGGTGAGTCCAACTTCTTCAAACTTACTCACTACATCCATGCATTCATCTGCGTGTAGAGGACCAAGAAGTAGGGATGCTGAGGGATAACTACATTTTGTTTTCGATATTGCCTGATTAATGCACTTTGGTATACGTTGAAGGAGATTTATTTGTGCATGCCTAACTAGGAGTAGATGGGTTGGTGATGTGGTGGAGCTGTTGAGCTCTAGGTTGTAAATGCATGGGAGAGAAGTATTGTGCTCCATATCCTAGAATGGTGCTGATTGCTGCTTGAAGTGTGTATTTGGATATGTGTCTACATACAGTACAGAACACTGTGTGTGGGGGTGAGTAAAAAAAAGAAGCTTCAATCCTGTCTGTGTGGGTGTGTTGCTATCCTTTTTGTGCTGTCTGTATTGATGTTGTGAAACTTGTTAGTGTGGTGGGATTATCAGTTTATTCAAATGGTCACACTTGGATCTCATTATCACTCAGTACATCATCTATCTCCTTCTCCCTCTCTCTCTCTCTCTCTTTCCTGCAGCACTTCTCAGCTCTTCCACAAAAGCATCTGCTGTCAATCCACTCTATCGGATTTCTTTACCCTTGAGGACTGTTGGCTGTCTCTGTCTGTCTCTGTCACTCTATCATGATAATAGCCATCCTCTCACTCATTTGACACTTCCATGGCTGTCAGGTTTGACTGGTTTGTCTTTAATCTAAATGATTATATCTCCCTTTATCTATCTTTTTCTTCATTATTTGACATTTTCTTCCTTCTTGCCCGCAAAGGTATCTACTTCCACTTACTGGCGGTCGTTTACCTCATTCTCGTTACCGTATTCAATAGCATCTTAGATCATCTGTGTCTGTCCTTTTTGGCTGTAAAATTAGGCCTTGGACATTGAAAAGCAATCTTCTCTCCAAGGTCTGTTCTTTTCCTTGAGATTTATAACCTGTTGACCTTATCCAATCCGATACTAACTGCTGTCAGAAAGGGTCAATGCGTTTTTGAGCTTCTTCGTGGGATGCGGGGATGACAGTTGGGTGGGTTAAAAAATGCCGACTCACGTTGTTAGTTTGATAATTAAACGTAGCCATGTCTTCATTTGATTATTTATTTCAACCAGGAAAGTGGTTTAACAGGAAATTTGTGGCTTTTTGAGTTGTCCTCTGCTGTATTCGAGACAATTCTTATATTGTGAGGCAAGATAAAAAATGTGCACAAAAAAAGCACACAGTTGGCCAGAACATTTGTGTTTATTTGATTCGTTAATTTATATTTATTTACTGCTGCTTTGTTAACTTTCAAGTACACTAACAAAAAAGCATACACACAAGGAATCACATTTACATACCCATAAACTGCACACAATACGCATCTTTAAACCATACACTCATGTATAAAAACAGATTATAATCACAGAAAAGCCGCAAGCCCTTTTGAAGTTTAAAGCACAAAGGGAATGCAAGGGATTGAAAATAGGTGTTTGTGTGGCCTTGCTTACACCTACAGTGCAAAGACATTTACATTTTTGAGACACTAAATTCAAGTTGAAATCCAATGAAAGCGTTTTTTACTCTGGGGCTAAAATCCGTTATCCTTGTTAATTTCTCTATTACCTTTAACTGAGGGAAATAAGCAGAAAATACTCTTGCTCTGCCCTGGGGTATTTGTTTCTGTAGAGCATGAGGATATCAGACCCTCCCAGACAAAGAATGGAAAGAACCAAAATGTAGCAGAAAGGTTTTTTTTGTATCCTGTGGCAAATGGTTATGAGCAGCAATGACTTCACAGAAAAAATTCAATAACAATACTATAGTATTCTTTCAAAAATATATTGTGGTCCACAACAGTAATCACATCGCTTTCTCAGCCCTCTGCAGAGATGTAAAAAAAGAGTCCACGGCCACCAAATAAATTGACATCACCCTTTAAGTAATCATGTTAGAAGGAATTTTGCATTTCACTCTGTAGGGACCTGTCTTGGATGAGACACACAGAGGGTGATATGGAAACAGAAATGACTTAGTAAGAAGGGAGGGAAGAAATGGAGGAAGCACTGAAGTTATTTTCTCAGAAGTGGTGTTTACTTGCCACCAGTATGTAGGTCAGAACCCAGCAGTGAGTAGGATCCATTGGCCCAAGTTGTTTTGGTTCTGATCTGACATGGGTAAGATTTGGCCCCATTGGTTTAGCCAGATCAATGGAATTTGTTTTGCTGTGTAATCTGATTTCCCTTCTCCTGCTCTATCGATCATCTACAGGAGGAATGTGACTTGCATGGTTTCTTAGTTATTTCAGCTTTTAACAATCGCTTTAGCACTAAGAACAAAACCTGTTCTGGTAATTTTTCAAAGCTTTAGACACAGACCTCCGAACAGATAGTAAAAATACAGTTTTCAAAACTATAAACACTTAGTTTCTTCAATTGCTTGGAGATTAGACAATACACATAAATCGAAAAGATAATTGGTTCATTGAACAAAAATCACCTGTTCAAAGCCACACAACATAACATGCAGTAATACTATTTCAAATTACAATTCACGCATTACATATAAAACTACTGTCTTTTCATTTCATATAATGTTTCTAACTATCAACTAATACAACTGTTTAAAGGGATAAGTAACAGTTGCATTACTTCTGATGCATTGCTTTGTGAAAACCGATACACAACATTCCATGTTTAGATCATGAAATTTCCAGGGTAAAGAGATCCACTAAAACCATTGATGCTGAAACATGAATCCTATTATCTTTAGATCTAATATCACCATCCAGTGTTTCCGCTGGTAACGTTTTGCTGTGGCGCACTGCCATGGTAAAATCCTTAGCTCTACACCCAAAGGGCTACATTTTAGTAGGTAAAAATCTTACTACTAGTGCAGTCTCCAACCTTTTTAAATGTTACATTATCTGTTTCTGCCTGAATGCGCTTATAAACTAGGCCGTTTGGCTGTTTCTCCCGACACCACAGCTTAAATCACAGCCGTCTTTTATCAGACACTGTATCTATGGTTTTATGTGACAGTATGTATATGCAGGCCTTTGTCATTGCTTTTACAATACTACTGTAACAACTCATGACTAATGATTGATTTGCAACAATATGGAGCAGGTACAGGTTACAATAGAGGCCATACAGTGAGATGAAGAGGAGCAAGAGGATGTGGTGGTGAAAAGAATGGCCTTACCCCTTCTGAGAGTTGGTGATCTAAACTAATGTTCCTATGGTATTATATCATACATTAGGGTATTGAACCAATGTTTTTGAAGTTGCAAGATTTGATGAACAAACGACAGATTGTGTTGCAAGTGCTAATGGTTTGAGTCTTGTGTCTTAGGTTTTGAAAATTAGCACAAGGTTCTGATATTAGTGTCGAAGCGATTGTCATTTTGCGTCTGAGTTTTTCATGCACCTCTGCAACAATAAAATCACTCCTTCTTGGCTACTGTGGAAAGACAGGACACTAAGCAGCACAGACTATGACCCTCAAGACTATGACCTTATGTGACTCAAACTCTCTTTTTTTGCGATCAAATAGGTGGGCTGAAGAGCATTATGAGCATCCTGCACCATTGAACTATGATCGATTGTAGTTGCCACTATATTGGCTTGCTTTATTTACATTGTGTTTCCGGGGTTGTAGATGAAACTGTTGAGGCATTCTCTCCCTGTCTTTCTGCCCATGTGCATCCTTTTTACATTTACAAGAATAAATAAATACATTTAATTAAATCAATGATGAACTCTAAATATTTACATTGAAGTAGCTAATTATGCACATTATTTAAATACATTTTATTTTGATTTTAAGTTACAGTCAAGCTTAAAAGCCATTGTGTGTACCCATTCCTTGGCTCATTGATCTGGGTCTTAAAGTAAGGTTAAAAAATACCAATTGAACCCATTGATATTTGATTGTGTCCTTCAGGTTGTGGTATATGATATTTGCTCTTTTGCAGATTATAGCATGCATTTGAACTAGATTTGTTTTTGTCTTTTGTTTATTTATTTTTAAACAACTATATCGTCAAACACATATGGGGCATCATCAATGTGGAACATGTTTACACCCTACAGCAATCTTTGGCAACATAGAAGAACGAACGGGTTACTCTGACCTGAATATATGACATGCCAGTAGGTGGATGTTAGACAAGGATCCAGTCTGTAGAAACTTCTCAGGTCTGAAGCCGGAGAACATTGATGTGTGTACCATTCGGAAGTAGGTTGCTAGCCTTCTCAGCAGCAAGAGACCCTTGGCCCCTGCTGTCTTTAACTCTCCCTACAGATGGAGAGCAGATGGAGGTAGTGAGCGCTCTCACACCCCTGCCATCCCTACAGACGTGTGGATGAAAAAGGAGCTCAATACATCTAATTGACAGCCCCTTGTCGACAAAAGAACGAGAGTTTAGGAAGAAGCCGAGTCCCACTTGGAATGAATAAACAGCAGTGACATTGATCGGAGCCGAGTGGATCCTAGTGTGGCTGTGGGATGTGCACTCGAGAGATTTGGAGCTAGAGCTGTTTAAGGCCCAATGAAAAGGAAGGTGTTCCTAACGATGCCGAGGGTTTTACTCTTAAACAATTACGTATTAGTATCTGAAATCAGGTTACACCATTAAATAATGAAGATAATAAGGAAAAGATTGAGGGTTGTGGTTAAACAAATATTTAATAGATTAAAAGCAATAGTTACATTTGTGGGTATTAGTTCCCTTTTTATTGGCCCTTATCTTTCCCTTTAATTATTTTCATTACCTACGTAGATAAACTGTGCAATTACCAGTAGTTCAGCCCTAGTGAGCCAATACAATAGATGCTTCAAAATAGAAGTGCAATCTGAAGCCTGTTTTAACTCTCAGCATTGTATAGCAATGTGCTAACATGGAGTTGAACATGGTACTTTGTGTATAAAGGCCCTGTTCCACTTTACTTTTACCGTTTCCTCTTTCCTATCTTAATCCTAGGCATGAGAAATACTAATGTGAATTCGTTCAATTTAGATCACATAAACAACTTGTTTTCAGCTAAACAAGATAAAAAAAGTTAATTGTAATACTTTAATATGATGTTGCTTATCACTCAATACTAAAATAGAGGATCAGTACTAACTCAAGTTTCTGTACATTTTACTATTGTCAAAAGGTATGCCTATTTAATTTCATTACACATGACATCCAGCTCATAAGCGCAGTTATTTTCATTCCGTCTACTGCTAAACGCCTTCAGAAAAGGTCATGCTTAAACGATGCAAATAACATGCATTTTTGCCCCATTTTGTATGATTCAAAAGTTCCTTAAAAAAAGCTATTGAAAGGCTTATGTAAGTATTGCTTTATTATTGGCGTGTCAGCTGTGTCTGCCTTGCAACATTTTCTTGAAACCTTTCATTCTAAGTAGGAGTCCTTGAAAATTCAAGGTGTACATATACCCCATTTGAAAGGAAAATCTTTGAAAAGTATTTTTTTCAGTTTGTAATAGACAACCTTTTTCTACCCTTATTTAACCCTGAAAGGTGTAGTCAGAGTTATTGTAATAGGCATACTATATGTTTAGCTAACAGCTGACTACATATAGGATTTTTCGTTGGACAGCTTTTTGGCACTAAATCTTCCTTTTTTTGAAAGAGCACAGTGACAAGCTTCGGTTCTCAACAAATTACTTAGCATGTCAAGCAGAGCTTTTTGTATGCTTGTTCACCATGTAGAGTTGTGTTTTAATTATTTAATTATCAATATGCGTATATATATAGTTGCATTTTTGTTATTTGGTTTAATTTGATATTTAGTTTATTTTGGTATTTAGTTTGTTAATTTGTGAAAAATATATATTTTTTTAAGGAGACATCTTTTGGGATTGAACAGATGTCAAGGCATGCATGCCATGCTAAACAGGAGGCAAATGACCAATTGATTGATATGGAAGCATCTGGCAGGGCTGGTCTGAAAATATTTGAGGGGAAGGCTGCCAATCAAAAAGGGTCCGGGGAATTGCATCCAACCACCAGCTTTAAGTTACAAATAATTATGCACACATTTAATCGCTCCTTCCTACACCTTCCCTACTCTTTTTTCTATCTGTTTCAGTTCCTCGGTTTCTCTCACATCCCCATTCTTTCTATTCTCTGGAATTGACCCTACCTTGTAACATTCCTACACTCACACATTAGCTACTTGGAGAAGATGCAAGATGCGCCTGCTGCACTCTCACCAGGCTATAAAAAGACAGACGTTATTAACATTGATAAAAATTCCATCTCCCTATCGACATGAGAAATAGAGAGGGGTGGAAGAGTTTGCTGTTGAATTGCTTAGCATAAGGATGTTGCAACATGGAGGAGAGAGAGATAGGGGAAGCAAGGCAGTATTAAAGTATCAAGCCAAGTGGGGAGAAAATGAGACAGACGGAGTGAGAAAGAGAGAGGATCAGAGTGAGGTTTAGAAGTGACTCAACACAGAAGGAAGAAGGGTGCTTCCATGTCTCCAGTTCTCCTGTCACTGAAAGTGAGCGAGAGAAAGCCTAGTTCTTCCTTTAATGCCCTTTACCAGGCTTGTTCTGTAATTGAGCTAGGGCTGTAGTGCAGTAGTCTATGGAAGGCTGCTGTCTGCCTGTCTTAATAGCTAGGCTACCCAAGGAAAAAAAGTGGCCTGTATGAGAGGAATACACTCAACAAACCACAGTGAAATAAATGAATTGGACTAGTCCATATACGTATTATACAATTTTGCAGAAAGTCCAAGTTGTATGTCTATTAGAACATGCCACTCAGACCTCTGATTGGGATGCAGTCTGCTGGCATAGAGAACGAGGGAAACGGGGACTGAGGAATGGATGAGCAGTGAGGGGATGCTGCAGAATATCAGTAGGTCGAGGGAACAGGTGCAGGAACAGCAGGTGGCAAAAGGGGGAGTAACATTTCAGGACAGGGTTCTGACAGGCTGGTTTATAAACCACCTTGGCGATCTTGTAAAGATTCAAAGATGCTTGTTCAATCAAATTGTGCATTACACTCAGGTTTATAGAAGTATGCTGACCTCAATATAGACTTTCTGAATAATTTCAAGACCCTAACCTGCTAACAACTTAGTTCTTTGATTAAGAACCCCTTCAGCACTTCAGTCGTTTCTCACCAGAGATGAAATAGAGTTTACTCTGATTATTTCAAATTTTCAGTGAATTGATAAAGATTTCATAGAATACGCACAGTTCTCTTCATGATGTGACTACCTACCAGTTTACCTTGACCAGACAATGCTTAACAGATGGGATCACTTTGTATTCAAGAGTCTTCCCAAAGGGCTTGCGCTATCGTAAAACTCATCATCCTCACTCACTCTAGGCAGGGCTTTCTATAAGATGAGGACTCAGGCAAAGACAGTAATATGCTCAGCCACAATAAAGGAATTGGTTCTCTTAAGAGACAAACTGCTTGTTCATCCTGTCCCATAAAAAGCACTGTGCTGTCAGGATAGTCATACGAGGCACCGGGCGGTTCTCCTTTGTAGTTGCCACAAAGAAAGGAGAAGGTGGATTTTGTTGCAATGATCAAGAGTCGTTTTTTCAAGAAAATCCATTCAGGTTCTTGGATCCTTCTTATTTTGAGCACACCGCCCCCCCCCCCCCCCCCACACACACACACACACACAAACACACACACTAACACTACACACAGTGTGCACACAGCTTTCCTTTACAGCTTTAGTTATAAGTATCCCCCCCCCCCCCAGGTATAATCAAGTGTGTTGGGACACCACTGTGCAATTGGTGAAGTCCCCATCTGTCTTTAACTCTTAATTATAGATGATCTAAATTACTTGCAAACTAGGTCATACAGTATGTGTCATGTGTATTTATGTCATGTATCAAAAATAGTCAACATCATAACTTTATTAAGCCATAAACTGGGTTTAGTTGCAATTTGTCCTTGTTAAAGGTTATATTATGGCAGGTATATCCTGAGAATGAGCTGTATGAGAGCGTTCGCGTGGTAGAACAGTGGTGGGCGATAGCAGAGCCTTTTGTGTCAGGTATGCAAACAATTTGGGCCACTGTGCAATTGGTGAAGTCCCTTGTCATTTAATATACAGTATGTGTCATGTGTATTTATGTCATGTAAGAATTTTAGAGTTAGCCAGGCAGGTTCCTTGGTTCGGAGCTACAGTTAAGTTGGTTCACCACAACTAGCCAGACATGCCAGCATGAGTTCGCCAGGTAGGGTATATTAAGTTGTTAATATTTTATATAAAAATTAAGGTAAGGGCTAATGTTAGCCTTGGCCTAAAATGAGATTGTACCTCTCAGTCCTACTTCCTCCTGCCCCCATCCCTCACACGCTCAAGGGTGCACCTGACTGGCCTTTTTAATCGTAATCACTTCAGCTAAACATCATTCTCTCTCCCTACATTTTGTAGTTAATGATCCAGAACTATTTGTGTTTTGACTGGACTAATAATTAGAATTCAAAGACATCCCAACACTGAGATCCTGAAAGCTTCACTGTTACAATTTGATATACGTGATATGATCATCCTTAAAAAAATATTACAGTTGTTTGAAATAGCTTAGTTTAGTTTGTACACATGGATGATGTATTGCAGCTGTGTAGTACCGTCACTTTGGCAGTATATTATAATGTATGTGCACTGTCTCACTTGGCTAGTTTCCCTGCCTTTGCATAATAAAAGACAGCATGCATTTGATCACTTGCCTATTTCCTCTGCACTAGTTTTTTAGCCATAGCAGAAATACAGTTGTTTGATTCTGTAAAATACAACCCATTTCCCTGCTTACATTCAGCCCCTTTTGATGCACAGCACTCTTGAAAAATTCAACGAATACGATCCCATCTCATTACCTTCCCGTCCTAAGGGCTATAACAAGAGCTACCCATGCTTAAGATCTCTCCAATGAAACCCCACTATATGTGAGAGCGCTAGAAGAGCTTGAAAAGCCCTTTGACTAATCCTCTTCTTTACACTTACTAGGATGTCTCTCTTCAGGGCAGCATTGGCTGGTTGAGCCAGCTCAACCTAAGCTCCTCACCTACCGTGAGTTTAGCATGTGGAAAGAAATATGTGTGGACATGTAGATGATTGGGACTGGTGCTGGCTATGATGGACCACCCAGAGAGAGAAGGCAGGTAGATATGGAGAGAGGTTGAGCGTGAAAGGTCAAATCAAGAAAAGAGAAGATGGGAAAAATGATATTAAAGCACAGCATAGGTTGGGTGAAAAAATGTGGCGGCGGGAAAGGATGGTGAAGGGGCAGGCTTATTGGGGAATTGGGTGGATGCATAATGCTTGAGATGGAAGGAATGAGAAAAAAGAGAAAGGCAGGGGAGGGAGTGAAGATGAAATTATGAAAGGTCCCACTCTCTAGCACACTCGAGCAGAGTTTGCATGAATAACTGTTTTTCTTTGGTGTACATAAAACCACTGTCAGATACGCATGGACACAAACATTGACACACACACACACACACACACACACACACACACACACACACACACACACACACAATAGAATGCTTCCGAATAATGATTGCCCACTAGTGAGTTGAAACAAATTTTGTTACAGGATTTTATTAGGCATGGAGATTTAATACCCCATTCAGACTCAGAAGGACCCTTCAAGGGGAATATATCCTGTACTTCAAAAGGATTGGAGTCTACTCGCCTCAGGATGGTCTTCTACCTAATCACACCCAAAAACGAGGGCATTTCTACCAGTCTACGTCTCTCTCCTTTCTTGTCCTCTAAATATATCTATGCGTATCGGATTTTTCCCCCCCGTTTTCTTGTGTACCTGCTCTCCATCTCCTCTCGTCTTCTGCCTCCCTGGCGCTGGTGCTGGCGCTGGCTCTGGCTCTGGCTCTGGCTCATTTGTAATGCTGCTGCTACAGCCCTCTGTCACACAGTTCTCATGGGTCACCCTTCGTTACTCTTTCTGTTTGCTCTTTCCCTCTTACACTCCATCCTTTCCTCCACTGAGGATTTGTTATGCCACTGACACTCTGTTGGACAGCTCTCATAGGTCACAATTTGTCTTGCTCTCTCTCTCTCTCTCTCTCTCTCTCTCACTCTCGCTCTCTCGCTCTCTCTCTCAATATCTCTATCAAACACACACTATGTCTCTCTCTCTCTCTCTCTCTCTCTCTCTCTTACACACTCTCCCTTAATATCTCTCAAACACACAATCTGCCTCTCTCTCACACACATCTCTGATTTGCAATATGACTACTACCTTCACTTCCAATTTCTTGACTGTCCATGTAGATATGATATTATCTTTGTACTGGTGTTTCCGTTACATGGTAGCGTCTTTTATTTACTACTCTTAATGAGGATTGTGTATTTATAAGCTGAAACACCTTGGAGCAAATATTAATTGCTAGTGTGAGTAGCATAAAAACGGCTTGCCTTTCTTATATTCATGTATTCATGTAAGTGTGTTCTCAATACAAGAAGGCTAATAGCTTAAAGGTCCTGAAAAAGACCTGCACCTGCAAACTAAATAATTGGAGAAACTCTGTGGTGCACCATGAAGGTTTTCTCTCTCTCAATAGACCAATGAGTAATTCAATTGAGATAATGAATCATGCACTATGAATAGTTTTTTTAAAGATCTCTAGCAGGCTTGTAATCATTATTGAAACACCAGCTCTACTTTTCAGTCACTTAATCAACCAAGCATTGAGGGGCAGGGTCTCAAATTAAGAAAATGCTATTATTTCAATAAAAAGTACACTTTGTAAATTATAGGGCAAATACACTTGCCTGTCATCAGCACGTCCCCAGAATGACAGTATAAAATCAGGTCAGAGACTACGATATCCTTTTGCTTCAAGTGACCGAGTCATATTTTATTGTTTTAGGAACGTAGAACAGTTACAACATCAAGTGGTGAACAATAAATATTCTTCTCTCATTTGGGACACATTCTTGTATAATTGTAACCCCTAATTGTACTACAGACGTAAACCCCTTTTTGTCATCATTCATGGTCAAGTCAAGGAGAAAACTGGCAGATAAACTGCAGTTAGATTACCCTTGCATGCTCTGAAAAAATCATTTTAATAACATGTTCACCATTACTTTAAATCACCCGTCTATGGGTTGCAAGAGCTGAGTCGCGTTTATTTAGTGTGCATGCACGTACTTTAGATGCTTTATGAGGTAGTGCTAATGCAGTGTGTTAGGGATATCAATGGCATAGCCTGTTGTGACTATCGTCTCTCCTACTGGATGACCACGCCGTGTGCAGGTATGATTGCTCAGAATAAGGGAGACCAGGTCTGACAAAGAGTGGGCAGCCACTGTAACAAATTGGTCTTCCTTCCAGCCCAGTCAATATAATGAGCCTTGACCAGGGTATACCTGTGTGCCATGTGTTTACGTGTGTGCATTGTATGTGTGTGTGTGTGTGAGTGTGTAATGTATAGACGATTACAGGAGGAGAGCATTAAAGACGAAGGAGAGAAAGGAGGTGAGAATCCCCTGGAGATTAGAGTATTATTGATCACTCTTTGCAGACCCTCCTCCCATCTCTCTCTCTCTCTCTCTCTCTCTCTCTCTCTCTCTCTCTCTCTCTCTCTCTCTCTCTCTCTCTCTCTCTCTCTCTCTCTCTCTCTCTCTCGCACTATCTGACATAGTTTATTTATAGGGGATTGCAGGGGCTGTGTTTTTGGTTCGGTGCAGTGCTCTGGAGACCTAGTTCTCCGCCTTCTGTAAAGCATCTTTGCTGGAGCTTTTCTTATGCACAAAGATCTCAGCATCATTGTAATAGGAGTAGATTAGAAGAAGATGAGCTTCCGTATCAAGTAGGCATACATCTTTTACGTAAGCACTGCAATGAGCACACTGTATCCCTGCAACAAATTTTTAAATATACGAACATTAGGTGCAATTTGTATTTATATCTGACACCTGTACCTGACGGTGCTTAACGATAATGATTTAGTTTTAAGAGATTTCAAACATTTGTATGATTTATGCTGTCAATAAAGAAGGCTTAGACTCTAATTGAATGATTAAGAGACATCAATTGTTGTTTTCTGGGGTTCAGCTTTTCATATTGCTCCTAAAATGATGGAGTTTGTAGAGCATGTACTAGTCTCTGGGACAGCAATACGCTATTGTATCCACCGTCGCTGTGTGCAGAATTGATCAAATTGATATGAAGGAAGATACAGTGACGACTCATTCCGTCCATGTGTAGCTGAAGGAATGTGGTAAGATCAGATAGGGATGTTAGTGAATAGGCAACAAGCATCCTGAGGGAGCCTTCACTCTAGTATCTAGCAGACAAATGATTGTACCCGGGTAAAGAAAACATCATATTCACGAACTAAAGGGAGACTGTTACTCTTTTTTTTGCAGAGATAGGCACTATGTCGAAGTCCTACTGGTTCAGACACCATATATGTTTTGTTGCTCTCCTGTGTATGCCATTTTTGGGCAAATAAATTAAACTACTAGTTTTACCAGACCATTAAGATGATAGTTATGTTGCTCCAGTTTATAACTGTGAATATTATGTGTCCTCGCTCTTCTCTTTTAAATTATTTTACAGACACGGTATTTTTCAAAACCATTTATGCCTACATACTGTAAGTGTAAATCTATTTTCTCAATCAGACCGTAAAAGGAAAGAAACATTTTACAGTTCATTGAAATCTATACCGATACTGTATATTTAAAACAAGCCTTAAAGCTTTTGCAGTGAATTTAGAATAGACTCTAAGACTGAAGATTAATATGTATTAACCTGAGCTTTTAGGCCCTATTCACCACTGGTAAAAATCTAACAGCATAGGCATATGTACAGTAAACATATTTGACATATAAATATATCACAATATGCATGGAGTTTGTATACGTGGTGTTTGTGAGCATTGGGTATGTTTGTTGTTTGAATAAGTGCATGTGTAGGAACTAGGATTTAGGGGGAAATGACAAAATATGTGGACAATACAAAGAGCTGTGCTTCTGAATACTGATAAGGATACATTGCAGTACATTGGTTCTCGTTGTCACTGAAGCCACCAGGGGGATTATGGTGAGATTCAAGCTTGACAGTCTGTTTTTAGGCCTAACTCTGCAAACTCACAGGCTATTTGTCACAGCTTGGTGGCTGGAAAAATTTAAATTGCAGATGTTACAAGGGTCAAATTAATCAAAAGTGTTCTAGTGACTCCTAATTGTAAATATTTAGTCAGGGAATGACAGGTCAATATGTTAGTGTTTGAGGCGAATGTTAAAAAGAAAATTGTAGAAAGAGTAGCTAAATGCTCTTTGGTAGTAGGTAATCAATACATCAACAACTAAATCATCAATGAACAAAGTTCAGAAAAAGTGTAAACCTTTCTTTGCTGAAATTCACCCACTCTCAGCAGATATAAAATGGGTTATTATCTGCTTAATTTTATACTGACTGGCACATGAAACCTTGCAAACGCTTGCGAATTAATTTCAAAATTTCAACATTGAATCTTTTGGTTAGCAGGTCTTTCATGACACACTTTACATCTCCTTATCACATGGACACTAAAATAGGCTAATGGAATGCAGTGAAACATTCAACTGTAAATGTGTCAGAGACAACAAATTGATGTAGAGAAATCGTTTTAATTTTGGTTATGTTTATGTAAATGTGGTGTGTTAATTAGTCTTTCCAAATGGGATCTCTAATTAACTTTAAATAACAACATTTGCCGCAGGGTATGACGTGTTGATAGCTGTGACATATCACAGTTGTTTTGTTTAATAGATGCAGAAAACTCTATTCTGTCATTTACAATGGATTCGGCTTAGTTAGAGCTTAACAGTTAGCACATGGAAAGAAGAGGTGTCAATAAATTGATCTAGAATGCAATATCATGATATGGTTTTTCTATATCAATGGCTACTCTAATCTTGTTTTTACTAATCACTCATTTGTTAAGCAAATGCTTTCAATTGACCGACAGACCCGTAAAATTGTCGTTTAGTTTGTTCCTCTCCTCTCTTTAATGCCTTTAAATTCAGATTAAGGCAGGCTAAGGTAAAGTTCACATATAATGTTTTATATTTACAGGACAATTATAGAACAATTTAGAAAAACGTTTACTCAAAGACCACTAGATAAAATAAACAAGAGTGAGGAATCTAGAAAAAAAAAAAAAAAAAAAGGGCCAGTGCGTTATTGAGTTGCAAACAAAGCAGTCACATACAATCTGAATTTTATAACAGAGACTTCGCCAAAGGTTTCATGAACCATGAAAGACAATATAGTTTAGGTCAATTAAAGCCTAAATTGAAGATTTCCCAGAATTCATTTTTTCCTCATCATCTCCCTGACAGGTTTTCTGGTCTTCTTATAACCCCCCAGTTCTCTCTTTCTCTTTCCCCATTCTCCCACACACTCTCTGATCGAAAATTACAAGATCCAGCATGTTTGGCTATCAAGGCATGGCTCTCTGAACAACTGTATGGCAGGTTCTAATACATCCAGTTAGTCATTTGCTTTCCTACGGCATAAGCTGCTTCGGTTCTCTCCTCTTATTTCTTGCCCACAGCTACATCGAAATCAATTCATACTGTACCTCCTGATTACTCTCTATGGGGTAGTATGACTGTGTCAAGTGACAGCTATACAGTGGCCCCTTTGTGTGCGCTGTTTGGAAATTCTCATCACAGCAGTTAACAAACAATAGGCTACCTCTAAACGCTCCTTTTTATTCCTTGCCATACTTCTAGTTTATGAGTTGTTTAAAAATGATCTGGCATTGTGCTATACCTGGTAACAGAAGCGAAGATTAAAACAATAATTAGGTATTTAACTATGTAATTATCAGATTTGTGTAATATGTGGGCAAAATAATTTTTTGAAATGTCCTTGTTTTAAAAAAATGGCTATGTTGGCTAATGCTAAAATTGTGCGAGTTTGTACTTCAGCGACATTTTTTGATTTGTGTTCTAAATTTTTGCTATGTCCCCCTTTTTCTCTTTTTTACCCTGCAGTTAGGTGGATGTGGACTATTGGGAGTTGGGGTGTGGCTGTCGGTTACGCAGGGAAACTTTGCTACACTCTCTTCATCCCTCCCATCCATTTCAGCAGCCAATCTGCTCATTGCAGTGGGGACCATTATTATGGTGATTGGCTGTCTCGGCTGTGTTGGAGCTGTCAAAGAAAGTCGCCCACTGTTGTTAAGTGTAAGTATTTGGCATTAACTTTCTGGATAGCATTGGTTGTAGACCACCAAGTCACATTGCTTAGATTGTTGCCAACAAAAAACTGTAACAAAAGGTTATTACATTTAATCGAATGTCTTTAATATTTAATATAAAGCAAAGCACACAAGTTTTTGGACCTTTTCACATTCATGCAGCATTTGAATTATTAAACACTTTAGTTGCGAAGGCATTCCATACAAATGCATTTAATGAAAATGTAAACTTAATATATTTCAATGTTCTGATTTGCTGAGGGGTTAATTGAACAAATCTTCCTTATGCTACATACAGAAGAGATACTGAGCAGAGAGAGAGAGAGAGAGAGAGAGAGAGAGAGAGAGAGAGAGAGAGAGAGAGAGAGAGAGAGAGAGAGAGAGAGAGAGAGAGAGAGAGAGAGAGAGAGAGAGAGAGAGAGAGAGAGAGAGAGAGAGAGAGAGAGAGAGAGAGAGAGAGAGAGAGAGAGAGAGAGAGAGAGAGAGAGAGAGAGAAATAGAAATAGAAATATTTATGATGATGGTATTATGTTAGATACACAGTTGGAAAGTAGCAATTAGGGGAACAACGGGGGTGTGGATCAAATAGATCATAGACCACGCTTACATTCCTATCATTAGCAACTGCCACAACGTTTTCTATGGAGCTCCTAGGTGCTGGGACTGCTGTGTCAATATGAATAGCCGACCCGTCTGTTAAGACTGACATAATTAGTGAAGGATCATCATGAACTTTACATTACACTCAAAATACTTCTCTCTATTCCCTGATTTGAGAAGCAATTAGCCCACTGATTGTTGACGAGGGGCTTTGCGAAAGACATTGCCCAGCCATGTTTCGAGGAAAGTACACTGTTAGTTGCTGTGTTCAGTGTGGGAACATAAATGTTATATACGGATTTATAATATACCGTTATTTGAAAACATTAAAACTGCTTTATTTAATTTGATCCATGTGTTCCTCAATAGTGATAAAAACTAGTATTTTCGAAACCACAGATGTTTCTGCTGGGCCTCTTCTGGAAACAGTTGGTAAACAAAGGCAATGTGCCAACAGCTCGCTTGGATCAAGCCAAGGTCATGATCGATTTTGGTAATAATTTAATTTTAACTAATTTAATCTTTCTTTATTAGTTCATAATCATCATAATGTTTCACATAAATTAAACTGGACTTTCAATAGTAATAGGGGTCAGAGGTGATAAGTGGTTTGAGTTTACTGAACCAAATCAAAACCTAATGAGAATCTGGACACCTTTAATTGCAGGCAGAGCAATTTATTGTCAGTAAATCCAGAGTGTTTTCACCTTATCACCCCTTTTACATCAGCCAAATCATAGCCAAGCAAAAGGTGCTGTCATTCATAATGAATTGGACCTTGTAGAGAGACTCAAATCATGATACTGATAAGTTACATTAGCAAATAGACACGGCACATTTACAGAGTTATCCCATCTTAAATCTCCCTCATTTCGGTTCTGCAGCAGATGCCAAGAGGTATTGATTTTGGATGCCCTAGAAGGCTTTGCGGCTGTCAGTTCAGCAGTTTGCCGATCTTGTTGGTATGCTCGAAGACCAGGAGCCAATGTTGCTTCCATACAGTGTGGAAATCACAAAGAGTGGATAAACGTGATGGAATCAATGCCTGCACCGGGGCTTTGATTATAGTTTTCATCTTGAGCCCCTGCCAAGACATCGATCTCAGCTAGACTGGGATATCAGCAAAGACGTGAGATACAAGTAGTAATATAAATAACAAGACATGCCCAATTTATGCTGTGGGGCTTTCTTCCAAATACCTATTACACACATGCAACAGCATACGGTAAACACACACAAACACACAAACACACATCAGCTCATACAAACAGACGCATATTATACAGTACACATATACACAGGTGGCACAAGATAAAACATGTTGTGTTTGGTATCTAACTCACCATGTCAAAATATGGCCATACTTGCTATATTATGTGGCGGGAATGTGTTATGTACAAAACTGGTGCATTGATTGAAGTAGCCTAGTTAATATAAAGTTTGAAATAATTTGCTTTTATTGTAGACCAGCAAATGCTATTCTCTTGTATTCATGGTTGCAACCAGGTGCTATAAGTGTTAGGTCATGAAATCATTGATGAATTGCTTGTACAATAACACCATCGAACATAAATGCTTTTTATACTGTGTTTCTGAGGGAAATCCTCTGGCAGTTGCTGTCGCTGCATCCCAATTATTGCTTTCATAATAACTGACATACTCTCTAGTAACTTAAAATTGGATTTTCAGAAATTAATTAAATAGCAAACCCTTTTGATAGCAACAACACAATTAATGCAGGCACTTAAAATTTCTTTTGCAAATTTTTAATTGCTTTGATTCTCCACAAGAACACAGCCTTGCGTTGACTTATTTGATTAAGTTGGTCTAGTGTTCTTTGTATGAACGATCTCTAAAGTTGCTCCCTGAAGTTTCTGTGACATAAAAAGGAAGAAGGCGACACATATTTCTGATCCTGAACGTCACCAACAACTCCATAAAGGCTTCTGTAAAAACATAGGCAAAACTAAAAGTTTCACTTCGATTCATCCCCTTTTCTTACCTTGGGCTTTTCAGAGAGTTGCATAATTGAAATAGACAGTTAAATCATCAAACTCACTTTGGAGGTCTCTACATCTGAAGACAATGGAAGCTGATAGAACCACAGAGGCAATTGCTAAGGAGTACCTCCAAGTTGAATTGAGGAGAGAGATTGAGGCAAGGATGCCGTGGGTTGCATTCACTATGACGTCTTTCGCCTTAAATTCTCTGGATTGCGGCTTTCATCTTTTTTGCCTTTGTCTATCATTTAAACAGATTCAGCTAAGAAGGCCTTGGGGGCTGTATCCGTCTCTACCCTGCGCAGGTCTTGCTAGCTATTCATTGCCACGTTTAGCCAGAAAGCGTCTCGGAGACAGAAATGGGCCGTAGTGAGTGGTAGTGCAGTCTGAGAAGGGCTTGTTTATCTGTCTCCCTATATATGTTTGCAGCACCCTCTTCTGTGCGCTAAGTCACTGACTTTGTATTTCCGTTAACATCCCTCTCCCTGTCTCTATTCCTTTTGATGGTTGAACAGGACAGGCACTCCCTTGTGTAAGGAACAGACTGATGTCTTTGCCGGGTGCTTTATGGATTGGGCGTCTAAACCGCTCACGTGGGTGCACTGGGATAAGACAAATCACCTGCCAACTTATTCATCTAGGCAGCAATAGAGAGGAGCAAGAGAGGATAAAATATTGCTTCTTGAAAAAAAATCTAAAAATGGTTATTGGAATACAGTATATCACAGCTGCAACCTGTCCTGCTTGGTATGATTGTTCCTACCCTACTTTTGACCTGTCAGTCATAAATATCCAGACTGAACAATCTTAGGTTCTTAGATCTTTGGAGTCTCCTCAACTGAGTCAGAAAAACACTTGCGCGCCCCTTTTTAACTTCCTCTCACTGTCTGCCCCTTCACACTGATGTATTTTCACTCTTTTAAGCTTACCCATCCATGAAATAACTTATAGACTTTGCCCTCTCCCTTGGTTTTCTCCTCACAGTTCTTTATTCTTCTTCTCCTGATCTTCTTCCTGGAGATACTTTCCATCATGCTTTTCTTCGTCTACCAAGACCAGGTAAGTCTATTACCAAAATATACGATTGTGTTATTGTTATTTGCAATGCAAGGGTAATGGTCTTTGAAAAAAAATTTCATATGTAACACGCAGTCAAGGAAGATGTGGGAGTGTGCACCAAATAGTTCACCATAGTCTACAATATACCAACACATGAAAGATCAGATTCAGAGAGTGATCCCAAAAACCTTTGCAATAACCCCATCATAATGTATGGAATGCGTTGAGATTTGTAGGTGACCACATCCTGTGAAGACACAAAGAATGTACAAGTGATTATGTTACTACTCTTATTTCATTTAATGTTTTTTAGGGAAACTGTACATTCAGTATGGCTCATTTGAAAACAATTTATTGATGACATATGAATAGTTTTTAAACGTTTTCTAGTGAGAGGGTTATCATAAAGATAAAAATGATTGTTGAAACACTGCTTATATTACGTTGTGGTTCTGAGTATCCATAGGGAAATTTTGCTTTAGTAAAACGGCAAAAAAAAATACAGTCAAGCATATTCCTATGGGTACAGCTTTAAACATCACAGAACATGGTCATAAATCTCAATTTATTTCGGCTCATCCATTTTGGATGATATTCTTGTGAAATAAACAAGTTGAATAAGGAAAAATAAGCTGCCTTTTTAATTCTCGCATAACAGGAACTTTTAAACAGAGATAAAAATACAGTCTTTGTGTGTACCCAACTCAATCCGTCCTAAGCTTGGCACCAATGACATCCACTAATACACAGACCACATGCTCCATTATTCATGAAAGGGGAAAAACTTGTTCCCAGATTGCCATAGCCTAGACTGCTGGTGCTAGTATTGCCACCCTTATACAGTATTTTGTATTCTCTTTTGAGACAATTCTTTCCCCCTCTTTTCTGAGCCTAATTGATATTCTTTATTTAAGTTTTAATGTCTTTAGTATAATGCTAATTCTGTCTCAGTTGAGGCATCCTCCTGCCTTATAATTACAGCAATGGTTGTATTTTTCTTAGTTTGTCCCATGTGTTGTGTTCCTTTCAGTGTTTTAAGGATTGGCATCATCTCCTGGGGTCCTAGCTAGTAGACGCTGTTCTCTCCTCTTGTTAGAGATGCCATGTCCTTAATCATCACCTTTCTCTCTGTGTTGCTGTCCCCACGCATTCCGCACAGCCCTCCATTTGGGCCCTGAATAATTCAGTTTCATCTGATCTCGTTCTACAGAAGTAGGGCGATTAACAACTCAAAAGAAGAAAGAATTGTAAAAGTAAAAGATAGATAGAGCTTGTTCATACAGAATACGTATGGAGAATGGGTTTCTATTATGGAAGCTGCCTATTAGGTTTCTAAAACAGAAGGGATCATGAGCTCACAGAGGAGATGGATATGCAGCCAGCGCTATTAATAATATTTCCTTTGAAATTCTTAGTTCTAGGGGACTGATGACATTGCACTACCTACTTTCTCTCTGTTGTTTGGACACTGTCCAATGAGGATTGTTGTAATGATAGAAAGCTAGTGATCCAGCTAATGTCTAAACTTTATTTGTGCTAAAGTTGAGAATTAGTCAGCCAACAAAGTTGTTGGATCAGAAAATTGATAGCATTCTCTCATGTGCAGAGTTATACAGAGCTATACTGCAGTAAATATTGCTGAGTTAGTTTTACAGGGATCATAATTCATTACAGTGCAGTTTTGCATATCCTCTCCAGTCTCCATAATGACCAAGGTCAGATTTGAAGAGAGTAAGCTGATCCCACATCAGTGCCCAAGGGCTGTATCAGGGTCTGATCCTACATTAGTATTCCAACACCAGGGCCGGCTCCCTTCCGTTCTTCCGCTGCCCTGGCAGTGGCCTGGAACCTCTCCAGCTGTCTCATTACGTTTTTGCGCCAACCCCTGCACCAACCCCTGCACCAACCCCGCTGTGCCAGCCTTACAGCTGTGGGCTGCCATCCTCTGCTAAAATCTCACTACTCTAGGGCACACACCTCTTGTTGTGCAATATCTTCACAGGATTCAAAGCTAGGGTCAGTTTGATACATGGTTCTACCATTCAGTAGGTAATGGCTTGGCGGCCTCTTCAAACAGCTCGCACAGCCCAAGGTGGCACTAAAATGCCAGAAGTTATTTCACATTAGTTTCCCTGTGTTGATTCCAAAGGGAAAATAGAGGGTCATTTATTTCAATGGAAGAAATGTATGTCACTAGATAGCACATGGTTGTCAGGAAGGGTGTAGGGAAGATGGACCCAAACGCAGCAATCAGGCAGTAGGTAGAGAGAGAGGCAGGAGGCGTAGTTCAAATAGGTATTCCGTTTTATTTATCCGTGAACAAATACAATGACCGCACAAGTAACCAGCCACCACCATGCAGTACATATAACACAACCCCACCAATAACATTCAGCCCCGTGCCCCACAGGTGTAAATGATGAGTGTGATTGTGCTCCCTCGTGCAGACCCACAATCCTCAGGTTTGAGGCTGTTCCAGGCCGTCACAATGGTATAACGACATTTTGAATCAATAGTGTTATATTGAAGGCTGACTTAAATGTTTAGCAAAGTAACCATGTGTCTCATACCGGGCCTTTTCCGGCAGCAGCACAAACTGAACGATATTGCAAACATGAAGGTGCACAAATGTATCCTTCTTTGTCAGGATATACACTGTGAGGCCTAAAAGGAAATCATTTTCCCAACATTTACCTGTAGCATTAAGGAAAAAGCAGTAAAGAAAGGAATTGAGTTATTTGAATGGCCTGGGGGTCAATGCAAGGTCATTGCAGCTGATTTTCATTTGCTATGTTGTCCCTGGAGAGTATCCTTTTTAAACGTATACAGGGCATTTGGTCTATTTAATTAGTAAATATTAAACTAAATGTATTCTCTTTCAATTGAGAATCAATTAATATATCAATAACTGAAAAGCATTTTATGATAAATAATTTGGCAAAACCAGAGAGTAACATTGTATTTCTTTGGTTTCATTAAATCTATCACAAATACTCAACTGATTGTAATGCTTGAAATTAATTTAGCTCCTGTACTCTCCATCTGTACTCACCAATTTCACCATTAGACATTTAGTTATTTTTAGGTTGCATAAGGTTCCATGGACAATTTTTCATTTAGATATTGGTCCACCATAAGTTCATAAGATTGGCCTCAATTTCGTTACATCATTATGTCATAGCCTGCTGAGGTTATTAGCAAGGCTGCCCGGCTGCTGTTCCAGAATGAGCTCCTGTCTTGATGGTTAAATGTACTGTCCGTCATAGACCTACTTCTGGATATGACCTTATTTATAGATTGGTGACTGGCTGATGCTAATAAACGGTTCAATGTGGTGTCAGAATGATGTTTCAAGATATACCTCAATCTTACCTCAATATCAATCTTACAAAGCAATGTTCAATACTGTATGTTTATACTGCTATTCATATAACCCAAGTTGGATTTTTTCGGAATGTAACTTGATGCAAAAAGTTAATTGTACATTATTTCTGAGAAAGTTATTTATAATTACAGTTACATTGTACCTAAAAATTCATTCATCTTATTTTGGCTACTAAAATCCAATAAGGGATCTGCATTTTTAAACACCAGAATAGTTCAAGAAATAACATAAGAGATTTCACACATTAAAAATGTTAATGTCTTTACATTTATTCCTGTAAAGGGAACATTTAATTTTTTGACACCACACCCGAATCTTGCGGCTACAGTGTTAATTACAATATACAAAACAAATCTTTAAATTAAAAGGATTGTGAAACTTTTTTTTCTCTTATACTGAAATATGCTTGTAAACCTGTAATTCTTCCAGGGAACATCCGTTAAAAATCAAATGGTAACTTCAGGAAATTTTAGGGATCCCAGGTTGTAATCAGGGAGATATCAAAAAATAATGAAAGAACTGGAAAGAGCAAAGTAGTGATGGAAAAATTGAAAGTCTAAAATATGCGGGAACAGGTTTGGGAAGTATCTATGAATAAATATAAATAAATATGAATGTATTTGAATAAACATATGACATTAAGTGAACCAAACACAGGTAGAAATGCAACAAGGAACTGGCCCATTTCGCATCTATTCACCTCCCGCAGGAAGCAATTGCAGACAATCCTTGATAAGCATTTACCCCCTTTTCTATTGAAAGAGGGGTTTGTCATAGTGCTTACTCTCCCTGCTGTTAATAATAGTATGGAGGGGGGGGTTCATAGTGTACCACACTAGTGCTGTAAGCAACCTTAGCTTAAAATCTTTAGTCTCTTCTGGCCCAGGCTATTGAAACAGTAACTTTCATTGCCCTTGATACTGCTGATTTCCGTCTTTCCTGAGTTAATGTTAACAATTAATCATTGTCTTAATCCCTACTGGAAAGGGAGCAAACGCTACAGATTGAAGCTATATGTGGTTACCTGCATAGGTCAACTCATTATGGATGTGGATACACAACATGGATTTTGAACCCATTTTTGCACTTATCTCACAATTCACAGCAAAAATACATCACAGAGTAGCACTGCCCTTGAACCGCAGGCCCTGAGTATGGCCCAGGGCTAATGGATTTCATTTCGTGCTTTCGGACCATGTAGTGAAGGCAGGGGTCAAGATTATGTAGTCACTGATTGTAATTAAACATATAGTATGGTACTAATTGATGTAACGACTGGATCTAAAACATGGATTTAAGTAAATCTGAAAGAAAGTGTAATTAATTCATCAACTATATAGCAAACATCAAAGCATCAGTTTTGTAGTTGTTATTGTTAGTAATTAATTTAGAGATCACCATACAATCATAATTTCTGCAGCACAAATAGCACTTTAAAATCATAACTTAATACCCTTAAATCTATATAATTCTCTGGTTTAAAGATGAATGCAGTAGTTTTAGCAAAATCTTTAAGGGCAAAATACATTTTAAATTGCAAGGAAGACCTGACGATAAATCAATAATAATAAAATACCCCTTTCAGAAACTCCGGTGTGAGGCATATTGGCATATAATATTATTCCATTAAAGACATCCACACAGCCCCCACACGTTCTTTATCGCCTCTACCTACCTCATGTTATCTTTCCCTATCAAATGTGACAAATATATGACAAACATACATGTTGTGGACGTGGATTTCCTTATATTTTTATCTCTGTATGTTTACTTTTCTTATTTATGTGCCAAATGTCTTTTCTCAAGGTTTAAGTCCCAGCAGGCCATATTCTAACTGATAGCTTCTTTCAAACTGCAAATATGTGACTATAATGAGTAAATGCAGATTCTGGGTTTGTTTTTGTGTTCTGGAAAGCCTATTAAGCGTGCTCTGTGCGGAGCTATCTCTGCTCTTCATCTCCCTACGGTTCCAATGCTCCTCTCCTTTTCCCTCTGTGCCCTTTCATATCTCTCAAGTCTCCCGTCCGCTCTACCTCAATCTCATCTGCTTTCTCTCTCTCTTTCGCCTGGTCCCTATAGCTCTGTGTGAATAATTGATGTACCGTCCTTGCTTTGCCTGGTAAAGTTAAAGGGTGACGGCCGTCCGGAGGACAGCATCAATACAGCGCAGCAGCTTATAGTCTGCTCACAGCGTTTTATAGCTGCTCAGACTCCCAAATAATGAGATAAAATTGTTATTTTCCCATGAAAAAATTGTAAACTTGAATGGATTAAGGCCTCCTCAAGTCAGAAATTAACAGGGTCATTTGATTGAAGTATTTTACTCTAAGGTAGGCCTATATTGGATCTTGGTTGATAGAGCTTTATTTTTTAATCTAACAACCTATTCAGCAGTGCAATTTTATATAATATCAGAAGAGTCAGTTGCCTGTTGATCCTACTTGAACCAAAAGAAGGCGATGTACCTTCTGCTTCATCACTAGCCCTGGCCTGCATGAGCAAAATGGCTATTGTTTATCACATTATGTACGCTGGCTATGCATTGTTGCTTGTATTGTTTTGAATTGAAAATCCTAAAACTAGGATATAAAAATGCTAGCTACTGCATCAATTACGCAGTTTTAACAAGGTTAATGATCTAACAGGCGAAGGATAAGGACTAATATACCCAGCTTGTGGGTTAGATCAGGGCAAAGTACAGGTACACAGGCTGCTAGAAATGTATAACAAGGCGAAAGGCCTTTTGTGTTGGTGTTATGTTGTGGGTTTACGTTTGTAAAAGGAGTTTAGTGCACAGCAATTTTTTGTCACTACCATGAAGGTCAATTTAAAGATGACATGTGATTCAATGTATGGACATACATTTATTTCTCTCGTTGTATTTCAAAACCTTGCTAAATTAAACTAAAATCACTCCAAATTATTTCATTTAGTTGTTTGGCCTTTGTAAAGACATAAATGCACATAGGTGTGTTTATCTCTCACAGACACGTTTTATAAACCACTACATCAAATAGAGCCGTAGCAATCATGACACAGACTCAGCCTTTGATTTCTCTGACTTTGATTTTCGTTTTGCTCTTCAGATTGATTACTATGCCCAGAAGGATCTGAAGAGAGGCCTCCAACTCTTTGGTTCTGAGGGCAATGTTGGTTTGACCAATGCCTGGATGATTGTACAAACGGATGTAAGTCATTTAGAGATGGACCGAGGCATAATAACTGGAATTTTCCTTGTAGTCTCTTTTCTAAAATGTCATTCAAATAAAAAATGTGAGGAATTTTGGGAATTTCACAAGTCACAACCCCTGTGAACTTTTACTTCATATGTGTTTTAAGGATAAAATATATCATGGACCTTATAAGTCTTTCCTTTGATTGCTTTCTTTCTTGTTTCTTTCCCATGGTCTGCATCTTCAGATCAATGTGCTGTAAGTGATGGCAATGAAACAAAGGTAGAAAGGAGCCACTATAGCGTTTTCCTGATCTAATCACTTTCATTAACCTATTTCCCTTGTCAATGAGGCTATTCTCCGTAGACTACCCTCTAGTGGCTAATTAGAAAAGCTGTCCCAGTAGGTCCAAGCTGTGGAGACAATTCTAGTCATTAATCTGTACATTGTTTATCTCTGCAGTTGTACAAGGGGTTATGCAATCTAACCTGGTTCTTATAAAAGAATATAGCGTTGGATCTTTAAATAGGCTACGAAATACTGCTAACCAAATTAAAATGTAAATATCAACACTATCTCTAACACACACACACACACACACACACACACGCACATGCACACACGTTCTCTTTCTCCCTGAAGTGAAGTGTTTGTTTGCAACTTCTGCTTTGATCTGCTTTCTCCTTTCTATTATTTATACTGAAAGTACAGAGCATTGAAAACACAAGGTGAAATAAAAAAAAATTTTTATTTGGGGATGAGTTCATTCTAGTAAAAGATAAATATTCTGGACTTGGTAGGTTGTTAACGAGGGAATGGATTTGTTTTACATTATAGAGCTATCATGTGGGTAGTGGAGGTCTCACTTTAAGATTACCAACAAAGGAAATGTAGACATGTGCAGAATGTTACAATAAATGTTGTCATTTAAAAATGACCTATTGAGTCTCAACCTTACTTTGATGACTTAGGTAGCCCCTCTCCCCCCTCTCTGTATTTCACTGTTCAACTACTCCATAAAAACACTCATAAACTGAAATCATAAAATAACATATGTACTAGGGCAAGCTATATAGCATTTGTAATTGGATGATGGAGAACCTTACACTGTAGTTAAGTGAACCAAGTGACAGAAATATAAAATCTAGGATGATGGCGTTTAATAACATGCAACAAGCCTGAGAGTTATTAATATGTTTCATCTTTGTCTGCTGTAGTTTCGCTGCTGTGGAGTGACCAATCACACTGATTGGTTTGAGGTGTATAATGCCTCCCGGGTGCCGGACTCTTGCTGTCTTGAGTATAGTGATAACTGTGGTCTGGACAACCCTGGGACATGGTGGACAGCGGTAAGTGTCCAAGTGTTCATGTATAAAAACAGACTGTAGAGAAACTCATGTTTTGGCTCTCAGTTTAAAACATAAAGTTGCAAAGATTCTGTTAAATGTCCCTGCTATATAACAAGGAGTGTGAAAATGCTGTTTCAGAGTATAAAATGTTTTTAGGGTGTTGCTCCTGTTCTTAAAACGTCCTATGTACTAGAGTATGCTGCACAGCTGTGTTGCAAGCTAAAGAGTTAGCTGCATGCAAATGTGAAAGCGCTTTTGATCTTTGCTTTGCATTTAGCATTCACTATTTAGTTAAAAGTTAAAAGTTAAGTTGGGTTAACTTGGGTTTTTCAGGTGAAATGTTATTTCTACCTAGTTAACACCATCTAGTTAGGGTGAGTTGTGCTCCTTTTTTTTGCTAAGGTAAGGACTGTTCCAATCCTTTACTCAAATAACACTGGGTTCCTACACAGGTCTGGAAAATCTGGAAAGGTTTTAAAAAATAGACTTGGAAATGGATAAAATAAACATATGAAAGTCTTGAAAAAAATATACGTACATTTCCAGACCATTGTTATAATATCTCTTCAATCTTGATTAAAATGTAGCTAGAGGATATAGAGGCTTATTTGAGGATATTCTCCAAAAGAAAAGTTCTTGTACTATTGTTTATGACAAGACCGTTAGAGTGTGAATAGCTTTTCAACATATTTTTAACCACTCCGACACCATGCAATGGTAAACTGCCCACCAGCACCAGCATGGGTTATTGTAAATATGCTTGAAGCTGGCTTAATGTGATTAAATTCTATGACTACGTTTTTTTTTTAATTGAATGGTTTACAATGGTAATATGTTTAATTTACTATACCTTTTAATTGTATTATTTAAATAAATTTTATTCATTTATTTTCATTAATATGTCATACAACCTAGCTTGTTAATGCTAATATGATATTACTTAAAAGAGCTATTGACCAAAGGTGCAGCAGCATTCCTCACTATTCAGTACAGAGTGCTGATCTTGCAGTCTGGAAATTGGAGTATAGAATTTTCTTATGAAAAATGTGTAGGAACCCTGCCAACATGCTTATAAAAGATTAATAATGAATGGGGAAAGTTGTTTAGTGACAAAAGGGAAAAGAAAACAGAAAACCCTTTACTGGTATCCCTTTTAGTATGGATTCAACCCATGTCTGACATGAAAAGTTCAGCCTTCTCTCATGTCAAAATAGTGTCCCAACTCAGAGCGGTGGTGCCATTTGCAAGAAACTCCTGTTTGTACTGTACCAGGAGAGAGATCAAGACAAACTGTACTATAATAAGAACACTTGGTTATAGAGAGAAATGGGAATGAGTATGTCAAGCTGAGCTTCCTTTTACCAGCTAAATAACCTTACAGTTATATAAAGTAATATTTGTCATTTAGAGCCCGGATTCGTCCCCGAATCACTTTATTCATTGTCAATCAGCACTTTTAACTATCCAATTTATCTTTTAAGTCTTTATTTACAGATTTGTATTCATATTTTTTTTAATGGCATGTCTTCATCTTCACATGTTAATATTTAGTGTAATGCTTTCCCCACAGCCATGTTATGAGCGGGTAAAGGATTGGCTGCATGAAAATCTGATAGCCCTGTGGATCTTCGCTTTGTGCACAGCACTCACTCAAGTAAGATTTATTTCTTGATTTGCATGCATAGCCACTGTGGTTAGGCTTGTCAGGTCTCACCAGCATCCTAATGAACCTTTAGTTTATCAATTTTTGTCTGAAAAATATATGCGGTAAATTTCAGCATGTCTCCAATCTTCTGACATTAACTGGACCTTTACATTTCCTTTCTTACCTTTTATATCTCGTTGAATGTCACTTTGGTTTGTTTTTCCCCCCCCCCCCCCCCCCCCCAACAGATTCTTGGGTTGGTGTTTTCCATGACAATGTTCTGTCAGACAGTGAAAGTGGAAACCTTTTACGCTTAGAGATGATCCTTCTCTGTCTGCAAAAGCTTTGATTGCCCTCATAGGATGTGAAGAGATAGACCGCATCTTCCCTCCCCTCCACAGACTTTTTCTCTTTCAAATCCTTGTCTACTTAGTGACTTTACCATTTTCAGCAGCTGCTGACCAACTGACTTGTAACCCATTATATTCTTGTACTTGTCAAGCACCACACTCTCAATGTAATACCTGAGCCAGTTTCTATGGTTTTTATTTGAAAAATATCAAATGAGTATGTAGGCGATTTACATCAAGTGTTATCAATATATTGAAATGTAATTATATATATTTTAAATTATTTTTTAATCATTTTATGATTAGTAAATGTGTTTTCAGATGGGAGCTAATGAATGCAGGCCAAGTGTAAATTTTAAATTGAACAAATGGAATGTTTTGCAAGTGCATGGCTCATACTATGGTGTTCATTAAATGTCTTGGCTCGTCTCAATACTCTTGTTTGAAAGTATTTTTGATATATACAAATATATACAGTATCTTATAGCACGAAGGTACGCACAAGCGCACCGTAAACCCTATTATTCAATTGTATTGTAAGACATTAAGATAAGCAGTCAGTCTTCGTGTAGGGTGAAAAGGGAGTTGTTTTCAGGAACGACAAAACAGTGCATCCCAAATTAATTAATTGATCTGACGCATTAAAATTAATTTTGATATGTAAAAATAGCAGACATAGTGTGATTTTAGGTTACAATGCCAATGATAATGTTTCTTTCTCTTAGTGTATATTAGACGTGAAACGAATAACCCTGTTATTGTCTTGTCATACAGACTTGCCCCCCCCGACCCCAGTCAGGTAACATCGGATTTATCAAGAATTACAAATTGATGTCAATGCTGTGTATATGAACCGCCAAATATCAGTAAATATCTTATGAACACACTTACGCAGGTACCCTGTAGTTACAGGGAGGATGACTCAGAGACGATCTGCGTGGCAAATGTAGTTACTTTTAACTTTACCAATTGCCACTTAAACCTCCCAACCACAATCAGCATTTTTTTTGCCTTCTCTTTTGCTTTATCTCACTCACTGAAAAGAGAATCTTCTTTCCGCTCATCTAATTCATTATTCATTCCCAGGTTTGCAAGCTTTCTCCCTCCCCTCATTTGATCAATAAAACATACCTGTGCTCACACTCAGCTTTTCATTCCTTTGTCTTGTTTTAGAAGCGTAACACCGACTGAGCTGATAAAACAGCATAGAGAGATGGTATACTCAAATTATGAAAACATGACAAGGGTAGAATACAAGTCCTATTCTGTCTGCATTGTTTTTATCTGTACTGCACTAAATATTTGAAGACAGTTATTATTAAATTATACTCTGTCTGTGTTACTATAATACTCAAAACAATATCTAAACATAGTAATTAATAAGCAGTGCTAGTCCCTCAGATCCTGCCTCTAAAATATGAAGCTCAAGTGGAAATAGGAGAGTTAATGTCAAATAATAGTATAGTATGACTGAAAACTTGCATTTTAAATAATGACTCGCTAATTACCCTAGTACAAGCCATTTGTTGAATAAAAAAAAAAAACGTATTACTTTAAGAAAGAATGCGCACTAAGTGTGATTCTGGCACATGGTAATTTGAAAAACGTTGAATAAGTTTGAACACTAAGTTGTTGTTTCTGTTGGGATGTGGCATGGCTGCCACCCAACATCCCAAATGGTGACCTGAAAGTTTGTAGCATCTGACCAGCAGCCATAAGACACTGTGATTCATCCTCTTTTAGAGCAGTGAAGGCTCTCTCTTAGCCGTCATCTTGATATTTTCATCTTCTTTTAGAACAGGTTGCAAATATGTTGAATTTAGAATTGACCCCATTGTGGTTCGTTGTAATCAAGTAGAAATTGAGGGCAAACAGCTCAGTCTGTCTATCAGTGTGACAGGAGAAATATGAGGTTCTCTCTTAGGCGTCATCCTGTAGATATGTTTGTAGAGTGTTGTAGGCAAACTGGTAAAGTATTGTAATTTCCTCATGAAGAATGTTATAAATAAACAAAGGTAGTGCATTGCTCATTGTAAACAAGCCACACTATGTGCTCTTACCACACTTTCCACGTTGTGTGGCGTAATTATGAACACTGTATTTTATCATTCATATTTTGAGGAGAAACCAATGTATTTTTTGGAAAGATATTGTAAAATTTAAAAACATGGACTATATATTCATGTATTTCCAACTGATGAAACTACACTCTTTAGTCTCAGCGTGCAAGATGTAACTAAGTGTTAGACTTAGACAGTATTATTATAATTATACCACACAATTATCTAGTCAAGACTAGACAGTATAATTATAATTATACCACACAATTATCAAATGTTTGAATTGATTTAGTCTATTATCATAGCAGTCATATTGAAAAGTTCAATAATTGTATTTGAAATGGTTCTTCCATCAGAGACATTCATTTATACTGTGTGCCACAAAATATGATATATTCACAAGCCAAGTAGGGCACCTCAATTTGAACACTTTTATGGTGCAGTCACCATATAAAACCTAATTTAAAGTCTCATAACATGGCCAGGAGCACAATACTACCATACAGTAAATGTTTACAAATGCAAATATTTACATTGTTCTACGATTAAAGCCTGCCAGAGAGACACATAGGCATGCTTGCTTACCAAAATAATAATGAGTCTTAGTATGTTGTCGAGTCTTTCTAAGTATTCTAAGAATAGGTTTCCCTGTGACTGCTTGCAGAGGAACCCTTAGATGAAACGAACCATCCCACATTTTAGACCCGTCTGTAACGGTATTTCTCTGTGTCAGCAGTTACAGGAATCTCATCACCATTCCATCGGGATAGGTCTGCCTGTACAGTTGTATATGATTTGGTGGATGGCTTAAACTGCGGATGAAGGGATTTTTTTTCTTGTCAATGAAAGTGTGGTTGGTGCTGCAGTAGATGAAAAGTTGGGGAGCTCCTGCATTAATGTTTTCATATTGAAATGGTAAAAGTCTGAATGTAGATTGATAGAGATAGTTGATAGAGGATTATTTAAAAAAAAAAGGCTTGATTGAAATTATATCTGTTTGTATTTTTCAATCAAATCTAAACAAATCTGCATAACAAGTCAATCACACAGACTGGATAAACTATGGTACAGCAAGCAGGGCAAGACCACCCCCTCAGCTGTTGCAGAACATGGCTAACAAAATATGTGCCAGAAAATTACAAGCCCCTGCCAAGAAAGAATCCATTAGCCATGCTGTTTGATTCCATCAAAATGTCCTGTGGGCAAGGAGGGAGTGCTGTCTGTGGACATTATGATATATCGCCAGCTCTCACAGCTGACAGCTCTCAAGTTTCTCTCTCTCAGGAGTCCTGAGACCACGTATAGGGCAAGGACACCCAAGTGGTGCAACTTACGATTTATGACTGGTCAATGAAATTGCAATCTCAACTAGGTAATAAGGATTCAATGGCTAGAACTACTGGCTTCATACTTTCATTTCACACACGGCACTTGTGTGAGATGTGCACATCCTTTTCCTTTATCCGTGGGATTACTGCATCAAAAGAAGAGTTTCTACAATTCGAACATGAAGTGTGAGAGAAGTGTAGTGGATAGAATACCACAGTGATTGAGCATAAGAATGTTTATAAGGTTACTTAATTTAACCACCAGGCTAGATCAAATTTATACTTTGCTGAGGGATCAGCTCATTTAAAAAATACCTAAGAGACAAATCTGTGGCAATAAATAATGCCACAAAATAAATCAAATTAAACCTCCAATCACACTTTCCACTGTATAGCTTTGGGAACAATTTGTTCAAGAGCTAAGTTCTCTGAAACAAATATAGCCTATTAAATTTAACAAACTATCTTTGAATGATTTTGCTGCAACGGTGTGAAAAAGCTTCAGCTTAAAGAACCATAAAGCTGCCATTAGAAGTTGGCAAGTAATATTTTGAAGAAGGTAAACAAATTGAATAAAATAAATTAGCAGAGAAAACACATGGTACAACACTGGGAATAAATGGACCAAAATCTAGAAGCACAGTACTAAAGCAACCTTTATTTAAAGAAACATAGTGAAACATCACAAAGACAAAATAGCTATGAATCAATTGTTTTTCCTCATATCCTTTCTTATGCACCATCATGTTTACCCCAGACTTCAAAAATAGTCCTACAGAGAAGTGGATCCGTCAAGTTCAATAAACAACTCTCCTCCCACTACAGTGATTGGAAACATTTAAACATTCCCCAAGTGACAAGTTGCAGTCTTTCAGAATCTTGGCTTGACCACAATAACAACCAGTCCCTTAGCGTAACCACAAAGGCTCAGGGTAATTTTCTGTCCAGAGAAAAAAAACTGGAGACTTACACATACACACAGTAACCAAGCTCTATTCTTATCTTTTTGTCAGACAATAGAATGCTACCTTACCAGGGCTTCTTGTCAAATTCAGGAACACTACAATCTGCAAAAATGTCAACTCATTGAAGTCTGGAGGACGGACATGCACACTCTTTTGTTTATTTATAATTATATACAAAACCGTAGAAACCCCTGCCCCATTTTGGCCAGACTCCCTCCTCCCTCTGGCCTTGGAGCAGAGCAGAGCTAGTGGATCCTCGTCAGTTCCTCCACAATCTTTATGACCTCGTCCACTGTGGCTTCGCGCTTCATGCCACTGCCGTCGTCAATCTAAAACGCAGAGCAACCTCAACAAATTAGGCTGCATGAAGCGCCGCGAGTTCAACAAAAGCACTGAGCTAAAAAGTAAGTGAGGAATTCGGAAAGGTTTACTGATTAAAAACTGGCATTTAATTTGTGTACATTAAAAATCAGTTTACTTAAGCTTGGCTAAATCACTCAACCAACAAATTATAAGATGAAAGCATAAGAGATGCTTGAGATGATAAGGAAGCTACAACAAAAACCTTTGTGCATACGTGTGCACGTTTGTTTCTGCCCACCTGTAGACTGCTGACCACCTCCTGCATCTTGGCTCGGCCCAGATCCAGGAAGCTCTCAATCAGGTCTCCGTCGATGAAGCCGGTGGCCTGCTCGGTCTTTCTCTCCGTGTGAAAAGACCTCCAGGTGCCGAGGAGTCAAGGAAGACTAATAGCCCTTACACAGTGTAGCTGAATCAGGGGGCCTCCAAACTTTATATCACACAAACACTGGGAACACGCATTACAACAATGCAGGAAGCAGGGAAAAAAACTAACGTAAAAACAAAGCTTATAATGTCTAACATAGCTATGACTAATGTAACGTTCACCTTAGTCACATCCCTTTACATATGCAACATACGTTCTTATCCAGATGGAAAAGACCTGTAGGACGACGAATACATGGATTAATACAATGAAAGGCATGGGGGTTTATTCTCCTTTATCGCGTTAGCTCAACTGTCAGTGCATTCATTTTCTAAAACACAT
Source organism: Galaxias olidus (assembly GCA_026901105.3). Lineage (NCBI taxonomy): Eukaryota > Metazoa > Chordata > Actinopteri > Galaxiiformes > Galaxiidae > Galaxias > Galaxias olidus. The sequence continues at coordinate 115,175 of JAPMUY010003273.1, forward strand.
TTTTCTGATCACACACTTTCCATTTGAGTGGTTACTGACAATTGCTTGTTTATCATTTGTTTACATAAAGTTTGTGCCTTTAACAAGCATGACTGTACAGGCCATCCTAGACTTGGAATAGCATGTCATGCCATTGATTCAATAGTCTATACTCTGAAAGAACTGAACTGCAAAGCACTGCCGAACCTTGTTGAAATAACAGCATTTCACCCTACACCACAGCGGTTTTCAACAAAATAGTTCTAAATTTTTTTTTACACAGCAGCCTTCCATTATCTGTCAAGGTTTATAACAGCAACTATCATCATCAACTGACATCTTTTCACAAGCTTATTTCCCCCCAAGCTTTAATACCGTACAGTGGTACCTAACCTCAACACACAGATTCATGAATGAGTAGCAGCATGCACCCGCCCACAAGCCCAATACACAGATAAACTTGTTATTATAGACAGAAAGGATATAAGCTATGCTCGATCTTGCCAACACTCTTGATGACCTTGTTAAGGCGGTTCTGCAAGTCCAGGAGTAGGCTGTACCAGCCCTCGGACAGAGAGGTTACAAGTCCTGTCGAATACAAAGGAAAACACAATCACAAAAAGAAGACCACAAGAAAATTTGAATCTCTTGACGTAGTCTTTCCCTAGATAATTGTACCCCACCTAATCTCTCTACCTTGAGCTAGCACAATACATTCTATTCAAAATCATTTTCAACTGGGTAGGTTCTCATCACTCTTGACAATGACTGTAGCCTCAGCTGCGATATAAAATCTGAGAACTGAGACAATTAAATCAACTTTTTGGAAAAGTAGGCAATTTAGTATTGCTGACTGACTGAAACGTTCTGTTGCACTTTGTCTGAAATTATAATAAACAGTTTTTTTTCTTTGGGAGCCAAAACAATGTTGGGGTATTTCTTTTTTTTTTTTTTTTCATTATATGCCATTGTGGCTTTCCCACAGAGAATTGCTTACTCGGAGGCACAATTCTGCAAGCAAGTTCTCTTCCCTACGGTAAACTTTTGATAGACCACTGAAACAGTTACAGGTACAGAGGTGAATAAACATAATTTGGCCGTGGAACCACTTAAATACTTCTAAATTATCCATGATTGTAACCGCCACACCAACCCCACTGACCAGAAAGATCTGGCTTGAGTCTTAAGAATGAGGGGTGGATTCTAACTGTGCTGTATCTTTCTGCAGGAGGTAACAGCTAAATCTATGGAAAAGGTTTTTCCTCGTCCTAGTTGGTGTAAGGTCATTACCATATCTATAGGAAGAAGACACGCAAGCGTTCTGCATTAACTATCATGTAAAAAAAAAAAAGAAAAAAAAAGAAATTCAATATAAAATTTCATCCGACATGTTCATGCACGTTTTATTTGCATTGAGTAAATACACTTGCCTCCACTGGACATGTGCTGTATGTATGCTCACCGATCATGCCGTTGACGGTGCCGAAGAGCACAGACCCCTGGGTGGGCGTGGAGCTCTCTCCCAGGTTCTGCAGCACCAGCGAGCCGTGGGAGAAGACGTTGACAAACTCCCCCAGGTGGAAGACCCCCACCTCCTGGAGGTGCTGCCGCTCCTCGTCAGTGGTGGCCGCACTGCGGGGGCATTGAGAGGGGGAGTCGTTAGCTTACCATTATGTATAGTTCAAGCGAGACAGGCAGATGGACAAAGTGATGGAGGGAGACAAAGAGAGAGAAAAGGAGGTTTAAGTGAAAATAGTTGAAAGTAAGCACAGGTAAGAAAGAAGGTTAGATTACAGGTGTAACAAAGAAGCGGTTGATGAATTTAAAGCCTGAAAAGAGCAAGAGAAAAGAACAAAAACGGAAATAGAACACATTGAAGAGGGCCAGGATATCTGGAGGCAATCAAGGAGACATGAGCATAAAACTGAACATCACATGTATTAAGAAGAACATTATTACGCATGTCAAGCAAAAGGAGTGGGTATGAATTATAGCATGGGGAAAGCACTGGGGTACAGCAGTGAAAGAAAGCGGGAAAAGGCAAAACAGAAAACGATGTGAAACAAAGGCCAATTCAATGTAGTCATCAGGCAAGATGGAGTAGGCGGTTAACAAAGAGTGACATGAAAATGTGACACATTCAGGTTAAGTAGTTCTAACGATGACACCAAGACATGATACCTCCCCCTTTCATTATTCAGACGACAAGCAAGCAATTCTGGGAAATGTCTTGGTTTACGAGTCAAACAAGGTAAATCGAGAACATTGCCTCATTCTAATCAACCAAAACAGAAATTGCAGGGAAGGGACCATAATCAGGGGTTCTTAATCAGTCTCATTTTAGTCTATGATGGCTAATGAGTAGGGATGTCATGAAAAACCGTTTTTCAGCTATATTGCGATATAGCTTTTCCAGTAACAGATTTTTTTATGGATTTTACAGAAAACGACGAGCTTGGGCTCCCCTGCAGATAGCTAGCGAGAAACATTAAACAATATCATAATATTTCATAATTAAATTGCCCTACAGAAATTGTTGTAAATGGTATACTTTCATGCTAAGGAGGCTACTGTCCTACTGTGTGCTGTGTGTGTCAGAAACAGGTATAGGCAACTCCCACCCCACCACATACACACATAAGGTACTGACCTTATGAAATGCATAAGAGCCTAGTATGCAAGCATGACTTCTCCACTCACCTGTCCTTCTGACAGACAAAGAGGTTGAAGGCGTTCTCTGCCCCCAGGAAGTTGTCGTCATCCAGAATTTCCACAGCGCTCATCCAATTGGGATTAAAGTCACGCGCAATCTGAGAGAAAACAAAACATATTTTATCAGACTGGAACAGAAAATGCAGCGCAAAAACACAGGTGAAAGGTTATCCACTGGTGAATGCTGCATTATTTATAAGATGAAGTTGGGGGTTTAAGCTTCCCTCAAATCCAAATAGTAAGTTGAAATGTTGAAACGGTATTCTCCCTCACCTCCTCAAAGTTGCCTTCCATGGGTTTGTATGCCAAGAGCAGTACAGATCTCATCAGATCTCCAACCAGGATAAAGTCACCTTTGGTCTTCAGATAAAGAGCCATGATGTTGTTGTAATGATTACACTCTGTCCTCAGCTCCTTCTCTGCAGTCCACTCATACAGACGCACCTGCATACCAAACAGTCATATAGTGAGAGACAGGTGTGGGAACACTAGTAATGTAACTGGTGTGTTACAATGAGTGGGGTCAATTGTTCTGGTGTAAAAGTAGCTTTAGATATAATTCACTCCATCTTTCCGCCATTGTTTAACAAAAAAACAAAACAAACGAAAAAAAACAAAAAACTTACTGTGCTGTTGATGCTAGCCAACAGTTTGCCATTGAATTCTACCATGGAATACACTGCTCCCTTCACCTCCTTCTCGGCTACGGTCTGCAGTTTACCTGTGCAGACAACATTGGCATTCAGAGTTCAGTTGACATTTTCACAGACGTGACAGAATCGGCATTAAATGAACCTGGTATGCAAAAAAGGTAAAGAGTAAAAGTCGGGATAACACCGGGGATAATATCCGTTGTGACAAGGGAAGAAGAGATGGCTTAGGAAAAGGAGACTTAAGTGGTTGAAAATAGGACTAGACAAGAAGAGCCAGAGGGTTAGGCTAAAAGCAAGTGATGAAGGAGAAGCGACCAGTAAAATATAAAAGATAAATGCTGATTGCTAAAGAGGTAAGGGAGAGAGAGAGAGAGAGAGAGAGAGAGAGAGAGAGAGAGAGAGCGAAAGAGAGAGAGAGAGAAAACCGAGCGAAAAGAAAGGAGAAGTAAATGTGAAGAGGAGAACAAAGTAGAGCGTAAAAAGAAAGTAGAGTAGGGACAGTTCGAGTGCTAACCGTCGGTGTACTGGAAGACGATAATGCGTCCCTGCTTGGGCTCTGCCTCCTCGGGGTAGACCATGGCGGTGCCGACAATGAAGTAGACAGCAGGATCTCTGCCAAGGCGGCACGACACCATGCTGAGGGCATACTCACTCTGGAGGAACTGGTGAGCATGGAGAACTGGACAAAGCACGAGAACAGCACTTTAACTTCTGTTGATACTGTTAAAATGGACGGGTTTCTTCTTATTATTATAGAAACAGTTTAGCACAAATGTCTCATACATAGTTACAGTATATCTGACCGTATCCTGAACTCTCGTTCTTATTTTGTTTCCAGTGGTGTGAGACAAAATTTAAAATAGAACACCTTGAAGTGCAACCACACTTTAAAACCGTGTTGCATAAATCTAATGTGTGTGTCCTGTGCACTACAATATGTACGAGACAGACTTTGGCTCATTTCTAAACTTGGAAGTGTCAGATGGTATAAATCCGTTCTCTTGTTGAAACATTTAGAGTGCGCATTTCAGATAGTAATGTTGTTTTAAATGCCGTACATAGAACTGCACTCCCATCTATGTTGATTCTGCGCTAAGCTTGAGTTTAGTGGAAACATGGTTAACCACCCATGACATTCACTCATCTCCAGTAAGTTCTCCACACAGACATTAGGGGGTGGGTTGGGGGGTGCGAGTTATTTCATGAACACCATTGCCCACACCATAATATTTGTCTTCCATTCTGATACACTTTTTAAATTCTTTTAAATGAATAGAGCGTCAGTTAGGATTTAAAGTGAGTGGTTACAAAGAAGGTCTATTGACTGGTGTGGAATCAAATCTGTTTAAATGTGAAATGAGCAGAGAGAATCTAGACCGTAGGGAATATATTAATGTTTAATGTCTCTGAAAGTTTTGATGCTTGCTTTGCATATTGTATCAAAGTAAATACTAAAAACTCTTCACAAGGTGTCTACAGGCATTTAGCGTCAGCCGAATTATAATTGTAAATGCATATAATGCCAGCAGTCTCACCTTCGAAGGTGTGTTGGTCTACCACCAAGAGACTGTGAACCTCCACCTCCTCTCCAAAGGAGGTCTCGTGTGGGGAGGTGCTACTAGGGAACAGTTTACTAGAGCTCACACTGCTGGAGAGAGCCTGCAAACGGAGGACCAGGGGGACAGTGAGAGAGACAGACAGACAAACAACAAGAATATAAATTGTTACAAGAAAATTTCAAAACAGCAATAAAAACGGATATAAAAAATTGATGTGTGTCAAAAGTAGAGCAAAAGGAAATGTAAAAAGTAAGCACGTTAGTAAGCCATAAGCCAACATGTGCTACCATTGAGTATTTGAAACAACGGGAAAAAAAAGAGAAATGTAACCATGTACTAAGAGATTGTATGCATTGACACATGCAATTAAAAATGTAAGAAGCAGTCTTAACCCCTTTTACTCAGCCAGGGGGTTCCAAACCACTCGGTAAAGAAGAAGATGAAACACATGCTTAGTTAGAGACCATGGAAACGTCTCACTGAGCAATAAGTTTAAAACTAATATAGTAGCCTCAAGAGTTCCAGAGTGCAGATATTGAATCATGACGATCAGTCTCTAAGGCCAGTTACCTGAGTGCTGGCACTGGGGCGCACTGCAGAGGTGGTCCCACTGGCGTCTTGCATCTCCACCCTACTAGACAGCACACCGAAACACTGGGACACCTCCTGGTAGCAGATCCTCCTGAGGTGGAGAAGACAAGAGAAAACAAGAGGAAGGATGGCAAAAAAAGACAGGGAAAAAAAGAGAGCATGGGACAAAAGCAAATAGGAGGAACCGAGTCAAAGGGAAAAGGATTTGTTTTTCCTACAGGTTTTTTTTATCCCCAACTACAGAACCCAGGGCTGAATCGTGAATTATTCAATGAGTAACCTCACCTGGGAGACTCGTAGAGGGGAACCGTGCGAATGTGAAGTTTCTGGATCTCATCAATGGTGCCGATGGTCAAAGTGCTGTTGTTGGCCAAAGCCAGACTACAGAAGTACACACATCAATACACAACACCCGCAGAGAGCATACAAAATGAAGAGATGTGACAGCAGTGTACTGCATCTCCCAAAACACAATAACAACCTTGACTATCAGTCCTTAGATATAAAAAAATACATATATATAAAACAACTCTCTTTACTGAAAATGTTATAAAGCTGTATGAAAACAGAAGCCAAAATGGTGCAGCAGTTAAATATCTTTTTTATGTTTGAGTATGCCGTTTATTATTTTTTTTAAAGATGTTCTCACCTGTCGGGGTAGCCCTCAGAGTTCAGAGGGCACATATAGTTGACCTCCTTCAGGTTGACGTTTGAGAAGACAAGCTTGTGGTTGCTGGAATAGATGACGGTGGGTCTGTCGGAGCAGGCAAACACGTTGGAGGTGGAGAGGGAGCGGAAAGTCCTCAGCACTGTGGGCTGAGTGCCCAGGGTGACCTTCTTACGCTCACTCAGGACACCTGGAGACAAAGAATGTTGATGGGTAGGGATTATTTGTATGCAAATTAATGTAGTCACATTTTCATTTAAAACAGGGACAATAAAATAAAGTCAGGAACAGAATGAAAGTCGAGATAACCTTTGTTTTCTCACTGTGCACTTGGTGAACAGAGTTGGGTTCCTTTAGAGTGAAAGTGTCAGTTACCTGTCTGTAGGTCCAGGCCGAAGTAGAAGAGTGCACCATCTCCGAGGGCACACAGCAGGTAGTAGCTGCCCTCAAACGTGGTCATCAGGATGGAACGGGGAATGATCTCTGAAAACATTAAAAACACAAGCACATTCTGAAGTGGAATGCCAATTCCTTGTTACATGCATGGCTGCATTATTTGAATCCTGTGATCTCTATATTTGCCCTTTTGTCACACCTCCTCCCAGCATTTCCTTGTGCAAGGCGGTGAAGCAGGGCAACTTGAGCACGCGCGCAGAGATGTCAGTCCACAGGCCAACGGCACAAAGGGGCGACTCGCCACCCTCCCCCAGCGGAGTTATGTCCAGACAGGCAACTTCATGCTCCATCTCTAGTGTGCTAAGGAGCCAACACATGACTGTTATAGAAATGTGCACCTTTTAATTTCAAAGACAATAATGAGCAGGGTGTGTGCATAGATATATATGGATATATAACTGTGTCCAAGTGCACCTGATCTGCTTGAGCTCCCCAGAGAGGATCTGGAGGTAGTAGAGTGCTCGACCCACAGCTAACACCACTTGAGTATGGTTGCATGCAGCAACACTGATGTTCCTGTCCTGGGGCTCCTTCCACTCACTCACCAGAGCTTTGCTGTCCTGCAGCACTAGACGCACAGAGCCTGAAGTGATCTACGGACACGCACATAAGCACACACGCTAGAAAAACATCCACGTTTAAAAACTACCCCTCAAAATGTATACTACTTGGAATAATATGATTTAAAAAAGATACTGCAGTAGAACGTGCATACGCCAAACCTATTCTAACTGAAGAGTAGTCAACCTCATAACATTACTATATATTTTCTCATATGACCTGCAGCTCCCTTCAATCATGTATTATAAAGATTGAACATTTATGCATTATTGAGGGAAAACTGTCAGCGTTTAAATTATTCACAAGAAACTGAAATAAGATAATATTCCACCATTAAGTGGAATCTATATAACTTGCAACTGCTCAGAGGTGCAGGCATAGGAAAAACAAATCAAATTTTTTAAAATAGTCATGTTCCAAATACATTTTAATGTGTTGAGAATTATTGTGGTTGTGTGTTTGTGAACCAACCAAACAGCTTACTATTGATTTTTATTTGAGTCATGTACATGTAAATTGATCTGTGGAGGGTCACAGCCTGCACTTCCCTGTTTGTGACTGATGCATACCTGGATCAGCTGCTGGTGTGCCACGTTGCCACAGTAGAAGGTCTGCTGGTTGTCCACAAAGCCGGGCAACTCGGTCTCCTCCACCTCCTCCCCGCTCAGCATCAGCACTCTAAAGACATAGATCATTTAGTGACTATTTAACCACTGGTGTCTGGCACACGTGAAAACCCATTCACAGAGGCCATACGCTGTAGCCAAAGCCACTTTATTTCACCTTGTTTGTCCCACAAAAGACAGAACCAGCATGTCATCAGTCTCTCGTCCTGCCTCAGAGCGAAGGGGCCATAGACCTGAGATGAGGGGGAAAAAAATAAAATAGGTTTAAGTCGTACTCTACCGAGCTAAAAGAACAGGATGAATCTGACAGTTGGAGGGCTTCAGCATCTGAAGGCCTCCTGCTCTCTCACTGGGACATTGATTGGCTCAGTGACTAATTGCTTCCCATCCAGACATTGAGGGCTGAAGTCAGTGGGCGGACTAATAGGGCAGACCTATTCAATAAATCACAGACCTTGAACAAGAAGCAACAGACCTGAACAGCCCTTTGAGTATCAAGCGTAGGGAAACAGCCAAAAGAGAAAGTAATTCTTATGTGATTATTGGCAGGAACACAGAGCTGTAAACTGAATATGGGCACGTTAGCAAGTAATTAATATAGATTCCCAGTTCTTTTTATGACATTCTGCATGGCAAGAGTTTCTCTAGTAGTTCGTTGTAACATGGAAATCAAATATCTCAGAATTATTCAAATACATGTGGAATACAGCACAGATTCAAGTGAATTTGAATCTACAGATGAATCAGTGAATGTAATGTCAGATGGTGAGATGGCGCGTGAGAATATAAAATGATAGAAAAAAGAGAGTGTCAAAAGAGACAGAAGCTTTAGAGAGGTGGTAAAACACACACCTTTGATTCCCGGCAGGTCAATGCTGGCATGCTCATGGATACCAATGCCATTACGGATAATCCTAAGGGAGCCCTCCTTGAAGGCTCCGGAGCATGTCACCAGCTGGAGGGTGCAGGCGGGGGAAAAGGACAGACAAAACAAAGGGAGTCATAAATGGAGAGGGAAAAAGACGAAAACAAGTGACATCCTGCTGCTCGTTTCTTTAAAAGGTGCTTCTATGTCTCAATCACGTCAGCTGTGTTTTATCACGGAAAGGCCTCGAGCAAAAAGGCAGTATGAGGAAGCACGCCCGTTATCCACTAAGCCTCCTTATGCTCTTTATCACGTTTAGATCTCCTCAGCTGGAACACAGCTTCACGGAGGATAGTGTAATGGTCTCCTGGCTTGAGACACATACATGCCAACAGCTAGTTTCAAAATACGCCTCGGGTTTTTAAATATAATGACCCTTCCTCTATATCTGTTTATTTTAAGTGGATTCAGAATGTTTTATGCATGTTTTTGGGCATTGGTGTAGTTGTTTTTGTTGTTGTTGTCACCTGTCCCTGGCCTTGTCTCTCCAGGTCAACGACGCACATATCCACTATTGGCCCCAGGTTAGTGAAGGTCTCCATCACAGCCACATAGGAGCCCTGGTCGTTACTGTCAACATTGAGCTGCAATCACAAATTGAAATGTAGCTTTTAGCATTGCCAGAAACAAAAGGTGAAAAATTGCAAATTGCTGCATTAGCAAATGCCCTGTATCTCTCTAAAAAGACCTCAATTATAGAATGCCAGGTTAAATTTTAGAGCATACATAATACACCCAAAAGGCCAAAGACACACCAAAAAGTAAGAACCAAATAAATGAAGAATTCTTTCTTACCTTGACCAACTGAGAGTCTCCCAGTCTAGAGCCCACAAACACCACTCCATTGTCCAGGTACGTCAAACACTCTGCAATGGAGGTCTGCCAGAAAAGGACAAATCTAATCAGCAGTTTATAATTTACTGACTCATAAATAGTAATCATGGTTCTAAATAAGAGGTCCTTAGGGCTAAACATTCAAATATATTATATACACTCTTAAACGGCGACTAAGCAGTGAGATGCCACATGCTTGTATTCTTTAAAAATGTATAAATAAAAAATGTGTAGTAAATTTATGAAAAGCAGCTGGGTGCCAGACATCTTTCAAGTTTAAACCATGAAGAGACAGACATATAAAGGGAGCTAGGGATTTAGGTGTTTAGGAGAACATCTATCCTCTAAGCAGTGAAAGAAAGGCAGAGTACCAAACCGAAAATAACAAGAGAAAAAATAAAAGTAAATGAGAAAGTATGCAACAAGAGGAAAGAGAACAGTGATAAACACCTCTCCAAGCAGCTCCACCCTGAGGTCCTTTAGCACCACGGCTCCGTCCATCAGCTCCTCTTTCTCCAGCAGCAACATGAACAAACGCCCCTCCATATCGCCAAGCAGGTACCGGGAGCCGTTGGGGTCCACGCGGTTGTGACACACAATGGTACTTTGCTACGGTGAAGAACATTTGAATGAATCTCACATTTGAATAGATACAATTTTGGCACCCACCCAAGCATAAAAAAGGAAACTTTTTGACTGGAAATGCCTTGATATTCATACAATTATCAAAAGTGTGTGTAATCTGTCAAGAAGGGAGGGATCATGAGGATGTTAGAATTAATTATTTAAATAAAAATAACTGAAAGTGGAGCTATTAACATAATTCAATAGAGTAAAAAATGCTTGGATGCTTGGAAAAATAAACACGTTTAAGCTCTCGGCCTTCTCTGTAATAAATTTTCATGTTTCAATAATGTATTATTATTACCTTAATAGTAGGAGGAGCAATGGCCAAGTACTTGTCTCCATTATGGTAAGTGATAGACTCTTGTCCTATGATAATAGCACCCCCAAATGGCTCAGGGACTGAAAAACAGGAACATAAGCAAAAAATAAGACATTTAGCATGAAAAGATGGGGGTGGGAGTTTGACGGCGACAAAATATGCTACAACACAGTTCCCAAAGTGCAAAATGTCTGACAAACTGTAGATCATGAAATGATGGGATTTGATATTAAAATATAACAACAACAAAAATAAGAAAAACTCCAAGGCAACTATGGGACAGACTAACAGACTATTAATACCAAGGGACACGCTCAAGAAGAGATGATCTTTAGACAGTCTTTAACGGTCTCTGGCAGGCAAGATGATGAAACCTTTCAACGCACCGTAGCACATTTATCCTAATTACATCACACTTATAAGAAATGATATACTAATGTTGCATTGAAAATTGGCATCTTCTCTGAGATGGCATTTAAATGATGGGAGGCGCGCTCACTCATACACACTCTATAATGAGCTCCGCTCTCTGTTTTGTTTTCTCTCAATTGCCATTTCCTAAGCAATTTATTTACAATTTCTTGACAGCTTAAAGAAAGTAACGTTAATGAGATTTACAAAAAAAAAAAATGCTCTGACATTTCCAACCCGCTAAAAATGCTTGCGTTAGCCTGTACACTTATCATTTGTTTCTGCCAGAAGAGAAGTTGCATGTATCCAATATAAACTGATAAGGTTTCCGCATTAAAAAGGCGAAATGGTAAAGCACTGCCTTAGCTTGAGGGTTAAATATTGTGGTGATAAGTGTAAAATAAATATTTTGTACTACAAATGGCGTAATAATATGTACTACTGGTAGTAGAACTAGTAGAACGTCGCAATGTAAACATATAAAAAGTGATTCACTCTGGGGGATTGTCATTGTCCTAGTCTTGAAAACTTGCTTTAAATAGCAACCATGCTTTTTTTTGTAGAGCAGGACAATTCCAGCTGATTGGAGCCGTTACAAAAGTTCTCCTCACCTGGGATGACCATAGATGCCTCAGCTTCCACATTCTCCTGTTTCCATGGGCCCTTGTTGAACTCTTTCTCTCTCAAGGATACCTCATAAGTCTTTACGTGACGTCCCTGGGGGTCCTAAAGCAGACAATCAGAAGAAAGTTTTACCTTGCAGTGAAATGCAGCACCTCATTGAGGACAATACATAATCTAATGTGACAGCTGCCAAAAAGTAAACTGACAAGCTTAGTCAGAAATATCTCATGTTCTTAAAGATCCCACATAGTACAAAATTACTTTTGTAGCCGTTTGTTTTTTTAAATAAGTTTTGACTGCTTTATGGGTGCATATTTGTGGCTCAGAACGAGTTACTTGTCAAAAACATTCAGATTATTACTTTTGACAAAAATCTGCTAGACCCCTGGCCACACACTTCCTTTACATTTCATACATTCCAATATAAAAAACTGCTCTGGCTACTGTTGTTATGAAAAAGAAACAAGAATTTCCTTCCTCAGGTACAAATGTACTCCTTCCATCACATACCTGGTAGATAAAGCAAACGGTGGGTGCCTGACAGCCATAGAGGAAGTGTACGTCGATTACTTGCAGCTCTTCAAGTCGGATGTTAAAGGCCTTGAGCTCGCGGTTCTCCCGGTCAAGGGGGATCACTTTGAACAGACCATCGTACAGCCGTAGCCCAATCATGCGACATTCAGGGTCCACAATGCCAATGATGCCTGTCTCTGATGGGCGGCCAATACGGTCCTTCAAAGAATAAGGTATTAAAACAAGAACTAATAACCAAAACAATAATTACACTGGGGTATTTTAAACCGGTATATCAGACATTTGGTGTTTTTAATATTACAAATCCTTTTTAAAGTGGCATATTGTAGCTAACTACCTGAACATTTCCATGGGCACGGGTGATGATATCAATGCTCTCTCCATTCTGTTTGTATTCCAGGATGCAGGCATTATACTTTGCTGTGAGAATAAACAGCAGGTCCTTGCTTTCACCCTGCAGATATCACACACAAATTAAGATTAGATTACTATAATATCCAAATATAATTTAAATAGTGATGCTACAGTGATAACTACAAGCCTGGAAGACACTAAAAATATGTCTTACTTCATTCATGTCTTCTTACTTCATACTAATTATTTATATTAAAATTCCATACTTTCCCAGACTGCAAGATATTGCTGGTTATTAAAATAACTGCACATTCTCTGTTTACCATTAAATTGGCCTTTAGATCATCTTGGATTTTAAGTAATATAATATTGTCATTAGACAAGTCAGTATAAGGTTCCTGACTACTTAGAATCAGTTCTAAATATATGATAATGTATAGCATAGTTAACAGTGTTTCTTCTGCATAGTTACAAGGCAGATGCAATATGTTCATTGTAAACCCTAATGGAAAGAGAAAGCTCTATGGGAATAAAAAAATAGGCTAGGTGTGACACTAAAGTCAAGGTACACACGTAATAAAATTAAATGTGCACCTTTCTTCAACACTAATTCTGTAACAAAAGCACACATAATGTGAGTGTTTTTTTTATACTTAACTACTTGTGATTTCCAGGGACTCAGGGACAGTCAATACCCCTGTCAAATTCACTAGTTTGGTTGTAAGTGTCCTAAACAGTGCAACATCCCACATGGTCCATCATAGCTTACCTTGGGCCTGAAGAGCTCCATAACAGCGATCTTGCCATACATGCCCACTTCTTTAACGGGCCGCAGGCCCTCAGCAGTGACAACATAGATTTCCAATCGTGTGTTCTTAGCTATGAGCAGATTTAGGTCCTCAGCAGAGGTGAAATGACCTGTTTAAAGAACAAAGCACAAAATAAAAGTAACGATTTGAATATGAAAAGGGAACACTTAGTTATGCATTTACTCTGGTAGAGTAACTACAGGCTCATATAGCTCACTTTAGCTGATTGATGACAGTAGGACAGTGATTCTGTGACTGACAGGTAGCTAACAATAGTTGTTTATTTTCCAGAGAATGAGCAAAAATATATTAGCCAGACGCTCATTCTAGATGTTATTACACTACATTGGTAATTTGGAAATTGCTTTAAAGTCTGTGCAGAAGTCAATAGCTTCTTATCAGCAATTCAAAACTGTTAGAATCAGGTCCGTTCAGTTAAAATGAAGTCGATTACCTAGCTAACTACTAGTTACTTGAAATTATACATTATGCATACACATACATATACACACATTATAAATGTATATTGTAATATGTAGGTGTACAATACATAGTTATATAGAAACACACATCACTTGAGCAAGTGATTTTAAACAAAAAAACTGGGAAAAGTCAAGAAGTGGGTCACTAAAAAGCGGTGCGGACGTGCAACCAGGTAGCTTCAACACAGCCCGGATAGCCAGGCTGATGGATTGCAAGCTTCAAAATATCCTGAGGATCCCATCTTGCCATCTTGAACCCATGCTACCCTTCCATGTCGTTATGAGACTGGAGGCTAATACTAGCTATGCTAAACACCAAGAACTGAGGAGGTAGCTAAATGACGTTGAGTAGCAAACGTTAGCCAAATAGGGCTAACATTGATATTTTTTTTTGCTGCTTTCCAGACGATCCAATTGCCGCAGACAGAATACTCGACATGGATCGCCATCTACTTATCAGCCTCAGCAAACAAACAATGACCTTGCATGTTATTGATACATAACACAATGCCAACTAGTAGTACCAATGAAATTGAGGTTTGAGACTACACTTGGATCTCGCGCGGGAGCTTCAGTTAGCTTGCCAGTTAATAGTGCTGCCACTGCAGTACGCGACATGTTTATGTGTACAACCATAAGTACTTTCAGCGTCTAAACATGAACGTGTTTTACCTGTGATGCAAGCATTAACTGCCGTTGGTTTTTGCGCTGTAACCACGTAATTGTACGACATGGCGTTCAATAACAGAATAAGAACACCTACGAAATTGTTCAGTTCTCCACAAGTGAAGACACCATGGATATGAAGGCGTTAAAATAACCGGAAGTGTTATGGTTTTACAATGCCTCCTGCTGGTGCGGATGTCTTACTTTCACGCACACACATACACAAACTAGTACGCTCATGAGGTCTAAACCTGACTAATTTGTCTTGTTTTTATGTTTATTCAATAATCAAATTGATACTGATTTGCGCCCCATTCAAGTTCTTAGTGTGAAGAAACCTGTGCCACTGCGTATTACAGACAAGTGCCTGCATGTTTGTGAGGCCATTATGGGCTCAATCCCTGATTAATCCTGGGGACAAAAATAGTCCAGTAGTCTGTGGCTCGTAGTGTGTTTGTGTGGGGGGGAGAAAGGGATGTAAAAGAGGTGGAGAGAAGTGCAATGAAAGTTAGCCTAAACATTTTGATATTAGAAATTACATTTGAGCAATATTAAAAAGTATTACGTTAATTATTAAATATTGAGATATTCATATATTGAGACGTGAGTGGCAGTGACAAGCTTCTTGTTGATAAAAGTCACAATCATGGGAAATAGTGATATACAGTATTGTATATTATTCTCCACAAAAAACACATTCCATCAAGATCTTATTTATTTGTACAAAAAAGAACAAAAATCACTCACAAAAACGTCTACAACCCTTACAAGGCATTCTGGTAGGACACCCCACTCCCACACGAACCCTCCCCTAAAATATTTTCCCCTGTAACTTCACTTAAATTGACAACCCCAGCTTCAAATTTGTAAATGAAGAGTTGCACACTCAACATTTTGCATTCTAATTGCATTAATCTCATGCAATGTAATAGGTTGGCCTAGGACAAGGGATTTTTGAAGAAAAAATACTTCCTTAATGTGTCATGAGAAAACCTTATAATAACAGTAAACACTATTAAGTCTGGCCCTGTGATAGACTGGCGACCTGTCCAGGGTGTACCCCGCCTCTCGCCCTGTGTCCGCTGGGATAGGCTCCAGCCCCCCCCCGTGACCCTGTACAGGATAAGCGGTAAAGTTAATGGATGGATGGACTATTAAGTCTGTGTTTTTGTTTCTCCATATGTTTTGCATTGTACACCACATAGAAGTGGAATATGCAGAGAATATTAATAAAAAGCAACCCATTTAAATTATCATTGTAAATGTACAGTATTTACAATATAAACATGTAAAACGTTGAGGTAGGAGGTGAAGAGGGACATGAACATAAATCCTCAGTTTTCAATATGCCTCCCTGTTACTTGAAGGTAGGAGGTGAAGAGGGACATGAACATAAATCCTCAGTTTTCAATATGCCTCCCTGTTACTTGACAAAACGCCTCTCTTCAATCAGTAAAGTAGAGAGATATTACATGTGCTTGATCACAAACAGTTAATTAATTCCTTTCAAAAGCGTTTATTTATTAAAGTGTGGTAAAATTCTAGAATAAAGAGCTGTCCTTAGTGGTTTCAAATCTTTCTCTTGTTTTTATAATTTTTGCACAACTTAAGCCCAATATTGGGAACCTTCCCTGTGATGATAAATGTGTCCTGTTCATGTTAAGTCCCTCCACTTCGATGCAGTTTCCCCATGCTGGGGAGCATTTGCATATGTTTAGCTCTCCATGGGCCTCCTTTGTGCAGTAGTGACTTTCCTGCTTAATTTGGAGCATTCCTCGGCACTCAGGAAATGTTCACTTTATCTTTTTTACACATAAGTTACATACTGCTCTGCTCATGATTGTCTGGCCCTCGCAAAGGCCTCTCGCAGCCATGGCGAATCTTCATAGAGCCGAGGATCTCCCAGGTACTCTGTGGTGCGCTTGTAGAAGTAGTAATACAACACAGAGGCTGCAGACAAACTCAACATTAAAACTAGAGAAAGACACAGTACACTAAATTTTGAAATTGTTGGTACTACAACAGCAATGAACAACAACAAAGTCTATATACAGTAAATCCTTTCAGCTATTTACAGGCTCCAGAGAATAAATATCCCCCTGTGGCTCTGTCTGGCAGAGCTGGGTCAATTATTATCTTACTTCAACCTGGAAATTACAAATACCTGTCTTACCTGTTCTTTGGAAGACAAAAAGCACTTGTAGTCCGTCTGTCCAAATAAAGCGGCTTGTATTTAGCCAGCGTAGATTCTGTGATGAAAGTACAAATCAATAAGTCAAAACAGATTACCTAATATTATTTAAAAAAATAAACTGAGACAATTGCTCAACATTATAGTATTGAAGCTCCTCTGCAATGTTAGGGGAACTCAGTGCAAGTTATTTTATGGTGGGCATCATTGTCATAAGGTTTCAAGCACATAATCATTTAGAAAAAAATTATGTTTTAGTTTTTTTCATACTTTTCATTAATCTGTGGACAAGTCAAAGAGGATGCTGTTATGCATCATTGATCGTGTTTATTAACAAACTTATTTTTGATATGTAAGGATGTATTTTTTTACATAATGTTTTAATATAGACTTTAGAAAATGGCAATATCTCAAACCAAGAAAGGATTAATCTCAGGACAAAGGTATAAAAGGTAAGTCTTTCCTGCAGAGCGTCATTTATCAAGCCTGCAGGAACAGAGTAGGGAAAGATTATCTTCTTTTCAGGTGGTAAGTATCCCTGCAGAGTTGGCAGAAAATGCCTGCAGGCATGGGGAATAGGGATGGGTATAGGGATATCTGCAGAGCGTCATATTTTAAGCCTGCAGTAACAGAGTAGGGAAAGATTATCTTCTTCTTTTCAGGTGGTAAGTATCTCTGCAGAGTTGGCATTGAAAGCCTGCAGGAATAGGAATTACGGATAGGTATAGGGATATCTCTCAGTTTAATAAATAACTTTTATTTGTTAATTTTCTTTTTTAAATATCTGGCCGTGCCGAGAGCGGATATAGAGGGGGATGGCTCTGAGACGTCATTGCTCACCGTTAAGCCTTCTGGAGGTGTCGTAGGCTCAAATTAACAAAACATCAGGGATGGAGGGTGCCCACTTGAAAACCCCAATGACATATCTGCTCTCAACCCAAGTCCATTCTAAAATATTGTCTTTTGAAGTGCTCATCTTGGAATATGGCATAATGGATATTATAACATCCTATCCTGTGTATATTGAAATGTCATGATTTCCTGAACAGCTTTCCCAAATTTAAGAAGATATATATTTTTGGCATGCTGGTAATTCTCGAAAAGAGAGCCCCTCCCCTTGACAAAAAGATCAAATCCAAAAATACACATGCATATAAAACAACTATACAGTACCATGATCCAAGAGTGAAGTGTGATGCTGAAAGTCAAGTAGAGGACGCAAAGCAGGAGCAGAGTTCTGAATCGCTCGATAAGTAAAGACACCAGGCCAACCTGGAACACGTATGTGTTGAATAACATCAGTAGAATGATGATCAGGTTAAACAGGATGGAAATGTCCTGGATACTGTTAAATGACATAGAGGGATTGGTTAAGATTCAAGTCAGAGTAGGTCTAGTATGTACATGTGAAGAGTTAAAAAGCAGAATGATTCTAGTCAGTGCATGATTTTACTCCCCCTAGGACCATTATATTGACATTTTCCCCTCTTACATGAATAACACAAGTTGGACAACAGGCTCTGTCCTGAGTAGCTCGCTGAAGGAGTTGACAAACAGATCGAAGGTGAGCAGGCTCAACTGAATCAGTAAAACCAGAGAGTAGTTGTTTGTCTGTAGCATCTCCGTACCGAACGCAGCGCGCCCGGGCGGATTGTGGCTCCAAGACGGATCCAATGTTGCACAGCACGCTCCCACATTAGAAAGAAAAACGGAAATGCACGCACCTCAGTGCATGCAGAGATGCTGGCTGTCTTGAGCCTTGTTTGTCCACTCTGTCCACTATTACCGGCCAAATATGGAAACAGCCTAATAGTGCCTGT
Source organism: Galaxias olidus (assembly GCA_026901105.3). Taxonomy (NCBI): domain Eukaryota; kingdom Metazoa; phylum Chordata; class Actinopteri; order Galaxiiformes; family Galaxiidae; genus Galaxias; species Galaxias olidus. The sequence continues at coordinate 133,575 of JAPMUY010003273.1, forward strand.
GTGGGTAAAACTCTGCCTCAGGGTTCCATGTTAACCAAATTAATCCTGTTGATTTAGAAGAACTGCAATATGATCGAGGTAGGCAGCCTCTGTGCCATGGAATGTGCTCTTTGGAAATATTTGCTAACAGCATGTTGAGAGTTTAGATCATAGTTTTCCCTCAAAATAACTCTAGAGGGCATAGCTATAGTGGATTGGTGAGAGATGACATTGTATCTCTAGCAGGCTGTGTATTGTATTTTCTCTAGCAGGCTGTGTATTGTATTTTCTTGAAACATCCTTATTCTGAAGGTGTACAACTCCCTCAATGAAATACAAAAGAGATGCTGTGGGAAAAGTAGGATGAACACATTAGGAAAGGATAAATTACACAAAAGAATCACACATTCTAATTCAAATAAGGGATGCTTATCAGAGGCCTATGCCAGGGGAGAGCGAACCACTACCCATGGGATAGTGTTAAATTAGGTACTTGGTCTGTAACTGTCTACAGAGGTAAGAAGAGATCAGATACAGGATTAAAAATTCAATTATACAGTGTAGAAAGATTGTCTACTAGACTAATCAATCCCCTTCTTACTCCTAGTCTTAGCACACTTAGTGCAACTGAATTAAATGCAGTGGAGCAAACGACTGAATGGATGATTCTGATTGAATGTGTTGTATTTATTAACACTCAACACAAACAGATTATAAATTACACTGTTTGGGTAAAAACTACTACAGACACGTGGCAATTGGAAAGGAAAGCTAAATTGATAAATCACTATGAAGGAGAGATAATTGTCCTCATGTCAGCTGTGTTGACCTCCTAAACTATCTTCTTGTTTTGCTTGAGAATATGTTGAGCACTGGCCCTTGAACTAACATTGCAAGAGCCCATGACATTGTGCCAAAATGTGTCTCTCAACTGCTTTGAGGGTCCTTAAAAGACATCTTGTGTGCAGTTTGACCCTAGTAAGAAGTGGAAGTATTAATAGGTCATACTGAGGCAGGTGTGTGTAAGATTAGAATTGGGTTCAAACAGGACGTAGAGCCAAATCCTTGGTGAATGTTTAACCTGAGCATAACACAGATATATACCTTCCGATGTGGACATTATGCTGCAAAACACCTTTGAATAATTTGTTAACAAATCAGACCAGATATGATCATCTCCGACACATTGGATTGTTAATAAAACATTATTTATCTGCTCTACGCTCCTACTTGGAAATTCACATCCATCCTACTTTCAAACTGTTTATCTTACAATAATGATATTAATTACTCTATCCATAGTTTGCCACACCAAACCAAATGGTTTAAATCCAAAAGATAAAGTACATATGGATGTTGACTTCTTTTCAAGAGCTTGGTCAGACTGTGCGTCAGCCTAAATGGTTAATCTTATTAGAACACAGCCTGTCAGCTTGTTGGTTTTATCCAGTCACAGCAATCTACTTTCCAACAAAGTTAACATCTAATGTAAAATGCATACATACATAATCAATACAAACGAAAATAAATCTATTACCTAGAAATCGTACGTAGTGAAAATGTCCTTTTGCGTAATTATCTCCAAATTACGCATTTCCTTAGGAGTATCCACAATGAAATCCGTGCGCTTTACTGACTTAACCGCCCCCATCCCCCCGGCAACAGGTTTTGCCACTTTATCGCTAATAGAGCGGCACAAATGTTTGATGACTTGTAAACTAGACTAGTAGCTTTTCTTTTTCCCATTAAGTTGATAAAAAAGAACAGTTTTACCTTACATTAGTTGTTCTGATATTTGGTATAATTATTTAACACGAAGACCCTTGCAGAATCTGCTCATATTTTTTAAAGATTATGGTAATGCTAACAAAACCAGAAAGCAGCCAAGAGGATAAGTATTGCCATCTAGTGGTTAACATGAAAAAACGATTGTCTTGTCAAATGTCAACGATTTAGTATAAAGCCAGATTGAAATCAAAAAGCAAAAGCTTTTACGATTTCAAATTTCTATCATCTGATTAATCTAAGCCGGTGAGACATGTAACCTAATAAAAATAGATTTTTCCAGAATGACGTATCAATTCATATACAACTAGCTTTGCCTAATATGTTGTGTTATAGTATACCCTCGCATGAACCCTTCTGCCCTACAAGTCCCTTTTGGCCTGAAACATAAAGTAAAACAGCTTCAACAAATGGGCCTTCGTTATTTATTGAAGAGCCTCTAGAGTACATTGTCCTCGGGCAGCGAAAAAATGAGGTTAGGTGGTTTGGGTGGAGCTACACCCACGCACACATAGACAAGAGATAAGCACACAGACACACCAACATATGCATAGCGTAGCGTCGCCTTTTCGTTTCTGCTTACACACGACTTGGACTCGCCATTGATGGGATCTGATTTGGACTAAAAACCAACACATCTTAGTATTAAGTAACGTCAGGATTTCTATTGTCGATTGTAAACAAAGAAATACAGGGTAAGTAATCTAACTCAGGAGATGGTATGCTTTGGTTTGACATATGCTACTTTGTAACTCGTAGTTGGGCCGCATATGATACTGTGAAACCGATTATGTTCCAATGTCCCAGACTGATTATGGATTCGCCGCGCCATCATGGATTTATTAAACATGATTTTAAACAACGTTTGAATTTGTTATTAATAATCATCTTTTGTAGTTTATCAGCTGGCCTATTGACTAATACAATAAACTTAAGTGTACATCGCGTTTTCTTTAGAAGATGTTGGCTTCTATGCTCTCAGTCTGTGATATCATCATTCATCAAACATCAAGTTAGCAGGCAAACTACTGCAACTAAATCATGCATTTAATTTTCTTTAAAGAAATTATATTGACATAGAAGTCACAATTAACATAGAAAACGTGCAACAATTGCACTAATATTTTCGTCAGGTATGTCTTGTAAAAGTCAGTGTTTTTTTCCAACTTCAACAACCATGTAGGATTAAGTAGTGATAACACGGTGTCAACAGTGCTTTCTTATAAAGCTAACAACAGGCTTAATATGACTTACAATATGAAATCTACCAGGAATTAAAGATGTCAGAATATATGAGTATGCTTACTGCCTAGTATTTCCCCACCTTGATAGATCAAGGAGAACAAATAGGAGATTACTCAGTTAGGTATGGACTGAGACTGATGTATGGAATGAGACTGAATCAGACAGCAGGCGTGGCATGAATTGAGCCTGTCTAGTTACCAGCAGTCTGTATGATACCATTGGGCCCATTAAGATTATATTAATGCCCTCAAAACAGTAGGTCTACTCTAAGAGTTCATCATCATCCAACACAAGGGGACAGTAAGATGCACAAACTGGTGTGTTTAATGTGAGCATTTTATAATTTGAGCTATTTTTGACCTAGCCGTACCATGTTTAACTTCACAGTATAGTAATGAAGTGTTGTCAAAGCCTTGTTTGAATTTAATTGACAGGGACACACTAAAAGAGTCTACCCCAACAGATGGCAAATAGACAGAAAAGTTCAAAGGCTTAAACTAACTCTTGTGACCCTCTTGTAACTCTCTTGTGACCTATCTGTGCAATGTTTGTGGTAGCACAAACATTTAGTAGTTTAGGTCAATTCAATGAACAGAATTGAAGGCCCTGTAAAAATGGTAGATGAGAGCGAGAGAGAGAGAGAGCGTGCAATAAGAAGCAAGAGAGAACTCAAGAAATGCGAGTCTGGACTTGATTTGTGAGCAAGAAAGTTGTGGGCTAAAGAGGATGTTAGACATAGAAGAAAAGTTATTGAACACCTTGGATAGATGGTGCTTATCTGCAATGGTTCACAAAATAGTAATATTGAGGCAATATTAGTTAACATTTTTTGATTACTTTGTTCCATTACTCTTTAAACCTTTAATTTAATTTTACACCTGGCAAAATACATTATGCACTTGGCAATAAAGTCTAGTCAGTCAGTTCAGATGACAACAGTTGGTTGTATGTATGTGCCCAGATACATATCCTTAGGTCATGACTACTGACAATGTGAGTGTTCCGATAACGTTTGTTGAAAACCTTTAGTGTACAATTAAAATTATGAATAAATAAAATACTGATGTAAATCAATGGTGACTTTAAAACTGACTGACCATATGAAACCACCTTTCTCTTAAAGCATGGGCGCGTACGACGAGAAGAAAGAAAAATGTGGAACAATATGCTTAAAATACCTCCTCTTCACTTTCAACTTTCTCTTCTGGGTGAGTCTTAATCATTGTCTCTGAAATTAATACTATTATTTTTACTAGTATACCAATAAACTGTATTTGTGTGTTAGAGCATGTACAAACCTGACCATGAATCATCTTTAAAAAATCTAAGACTAGACTAAAAAGTCTAAATGAGTTTTAGCATAATGGCTCAAATTTAGAGCTGTTGATTGAGTAATGACTGTTTTCACCCCCCCAAAAATAAGTATTAAGGTGTAAGAAAGGCTCAATAGTACCACAGAAACTTTGGGGTCCATGATAAATTACCTCAACTGCTAGAAAATAGTTTAACTGTTTAAACTAGTTTAGAATCTTAAAACAATCGTGTCGTAACACAGATATCTAACTTTTCCCCTTGGGTACTTAAATCCATAATTTTTCTCATAGATAAATAAATTAAGGATGTAGAAGATGTAAGAAAATATTGATTGTCTGAAAAAGACAATCTTACTCTTAGTTTTTAATTCAATGTAATAGTTTGTGCTGTAAATTATATATGTATGTTATGTATAATGGTGCACTTTTAAGCATTATTATGCCATGCTCTACATGCCTTTGGCCTTGATATGTGTAGTGTCTCTTAAACCGATGCACACACGCACGCACACACACACACACACACACACACATATATCTCTTCTGTCAGTTTTTTAATTAGTGTTTCTGTCTCACTTGGCATTCAAGGGATGGTGTCTCGCAGTATCTTATATTAATGCACAGGACACGTCTCACGTCTGCCCTAATGTATAGACAACCATCTGTGCGCTTTCTCCTAAACGAGTTGCTCTCTTAAGGCTGAAATGCTTATTGAGACACTGTCAGAGTGATTGGCTTGGCTTAGTGACAAGGTTTTGGTGCAGTGCTGCAACATCTGCTGACTAGGGGCCGTTGTGTTGCATCTATTTGATCATCCGTTATATGTTTAAATTATAGAAGATGATTATGATGATTATGATTATTTGGTTTCTGACAGTGCCTTTAAGTCATATTAAGTTTATACTCTGCATGATCATGATGGCTGTGATGGCGCATGGCGGTTATAATTATATAGCCCATCATGTTCTTCAAAGATTGTTTATTATAAAGATTGAGTGTTGTTCCACGAATTGGGTGGTTGTGTATTTGTAGGTCTAGGCTCGCACTAAAACATTTCTGGAACATATGACATGGTATGACCCACTTAACGTCTTACTGTTTGTATCCAAGCTGGCAGGGGGTGTAGTGATGGCAGTGGGGCTCTGGACGCTGTTGGAGAAAAGTGAATACATCAGCCTGCTCTCCTCCAAGACCTATGCAGCTTCAGCCTACATTTTAGTCTTGGCAGGAGTCATCGTCATGGTGACCGGCATTTTGGGATGCTGTGCTACATTCAAGGAACAACAGAAACTTCTCAGAGTGGTAAGATTCTGTCAGTGTTTTGTAAATTATATTTTAACAGCATTTCTAGAAAATACAATTGATCTGTATTACATTTTAATCACATTTTTCATATTTGAGTAATCTGTAACAATCAGTTTTTGTTTGATAGCTCCATCAAGATATATCACACAAATGATAAAAAACACACATGCAATGTAAAAAACATTTGAAAACATTGACATAAGCATACACTTGCGTACATAACAGGAAAAAAAACAAGAGCACTGATGACCTCATCCAGACAATCTAATGGTTAAATTACACTGAATTATTTTGTTTGTTTTTCTTTTAGCTATGTGAATTTTTTAACAGTTTTCCAAGTGCCCTTCTTCAGTTACTGTATATGAGGAGAAGTGGGAGGAAGTGTGTACTAGATTGTGTGTGTATATGTGTGTGTCTGTGCACAGCTTCATTGTTATAGGGAGGGATTGGAAAATATTTCCCTTCAAACAAGCCAACTGTTCAACTGGCTGAGTCAGAACCACACAGAATGCTGGTCACAAATAAAGAAATTGACCTCACACATTCCCCTGGCTACGACCTGCACAAGCACACTTGTTCTTATCTTACTATTCCCACTCTTTACCTGTTTAGCTATCTCTCAAAAACATACAAGCAATCAACAAGCAATTTAGGCTTACATTGTTTTCTTCAGTTTTACATTTTTATTTCTAGATGTGTCAGGGTCAAGCAACCTGCAACCTATGATATATTATAACGATATAGCAAATTATATATAACACCCGATGTGGCGGGGTAGTGTAGCCGTGCATATGGTGTTTAGAATATTACAGCAATGATTCATGCTGAAGGTGTAAACATCATGAGGTGTAGATGTCTGCCAAAGATGGTTAGTATTAAAGATGTGTTAATGCAACATCACATAAGTAATAAAACATAACAATGGTCATTATTATAGTTTGTTATTATCATTGTTACCTTTGCGGTTGTTTTGTGTTTATTGATCTTTGACTGGTGTTTTGGAAACAGTGTACATTGCTTCTGGCTGATAATGTGAATTACATTTAGAAGGAGACATAGACAGTGACAAGGAGATAGATAAGCGAGACAGTGAGAGTTTGTTCGTTTGATTGTTTAACAATGTTATTATGTGCTTGTGTGTCTGAGGGTACACATTTTGTGCTTTTTATTTGTGTAGGGTTTTCCAATCTCTGCATACCAACTCCCAGAACCATCAACTCGCCTTTTTAACAGTCTTCTCAGCATTCAACCTCAGAGCCACCTTTGGATGTAATCAGTGTGATCTAGCAAATTTAAAGACCAAGTCTGTCTACCTTCACAGATTTTCTATACCAGATAGCGGGTCGCAGATTACAAGAGAAATTGGGTCAAGGTTTTTCCGTGATTATATCTCTCCTTGTCTGTCTAATTCTAAAGTAACTTGGCGTGAACGAAACCCTTTCTGACATTCCATAGCTCTGATTTGTCTGGAAATTCATCAGATGACAGATGAGCTTTGCCAGCACAACTTTTAAAGCCACAGTCCAGCAGATGCACCTACAGGCTGGCTATATGAAGCATTTTTTTTTTAGCTAACATGACCTCGAGTTTCATGCTATTTATGTTTTCTTTTTAAATCATTGATTTGTTGTTTTACTGGAAAGTACTTTGACTCTGATCCAACCTAGTTTTTGCAACCACAAACCGCTGCCCACATTCATGCCCGTTGGTGTTTACTCCTAAGTAATCCACCTAACCTCTTTCTGTTTCTTGTTTTCTACAGTACTTTGTCCTGTTGCTGTGTATCTTTCTCCTTGAGGTCCTGGCAGGAGTCCTGGCCTACATTTATTACCAACAGGTAACCACTGGGCCCCACTACCTCATACAGTGTTCTGCCCAGAGTCATGTACTAGTGTGTTTTGAGCATTTGGAGATAGTGAGGAATAGGATATATTGGTGTACCAAGTGATTTGGACTAGGCAGAAATAAGGAAATGTATAATGTTTGTAATGCCCATATTTCTTTGAATGTTCTTTTATGGTGTTATAGAGTTTTAAGTTTACTGCTCACTTTCGTCAGTGGTTTAATTTTACTGCTGCAGTGTTTCTCATGCGGTCAACAAGTAAAGTATGAAAATCCCTGCTTTCTCCTTGGTTCTCTCTCACTCGAGCTCGTCCCTCTTGCTCATTCCCTTGATGTCTCTATTAGGCTATGATTTACGGTCGTTTCCTTGCTCAGTGGTTACCATAGAAACAGAGCCCTCCAGATCTCCCAGTACCCCCGCAAAAGGTTTCTGTCACTGTTTGAAAGAATCATGTACCTCCTCTATTTTTCATGTCACTTCTCGGTAATAACTGTTTTCTTGAATTGTAGGTAATACCATGTCTTTCCAAAAGAGACCCAGTGCATTTGCCATTTTATTTAATAATTATAACATGTAATTAATAGTGTCATCTTCTCCATTGTGATACCTTCGTGACCACTTTTAATACTCAAGACACAGATAATTTACTTTAACAGAGGGCTTACGTTGTCAGTTTTTAGTTGTTCTGAATATTTCTGCAGAAACTATCCAGCCACAGTCTTTTTGTATTTTTATATTTGCTTAAAAGTCCATAATTTGTGTGGTAACAGTACCTATTTCTTCTGTAGCTAAATGAGGAGCTCAAGCAGAACCTGAGGGAGACTATGGTCCAGAAATACAAGCAGAAAGATGAAGCTCATGTCACCATTGCAGTGGATAAACTGCAACAGGAGGTAAGCATACAATTGCTGGGCTTACATCCTGGTTACTGATTGTGCATGCAGCTCCCAAACACCTAATTTGTAGTTTGCAGCGCATAATCCTCTTTTTCATTTGAAGACCTAATACATCAAAATGCTTTTCAAGGACCCTCCATTGGAAAGATTTGGATAGTGCACTCAGAACTCAATAATTCCCTGGTCGATTGGTTTTACATTATTTAATACATTTTCCTCCATTCGCTCAACTGCTCTTAAGGATTGAAGACGATGTTTTGTTTTTTTGAAGAAGGATAAAAGGGTTTTAACAATCGTGTGCACCATGTTAAGTTTGCACGGGAATAGGAGTAGATCAATTAAGATTCTTTTACTTTTCCTGCCAGTTTAAATGCTGTGGCAGCAACAGCTCGTCAGACTGGATGGAGAGTGTGTGGATTCGCTCCGGCGAGGCGGACAGCAGGATAGTGCCAGACAGTTGCTGTAAGACCCCCACGGAGCGCTGCGGCAAGAGGGACCACCCCTCCAACATCTACAAGGTGGAGGTAGGTGTAAGAGAGTCTGGGAGGGTGGGTTTGGGAGAGAGGTTAAGTGTTGGCTATAAGGCTATGCTATAAACCAACAGGAGAAATGCAGTTGAGCGTTATTTATACATGTCTGTAACAGCCTCTGATGACTAACTGAAACAGACGCAGTTCTCACAGAATTCCCCTTCTGATACCATGTTTATTGGCTTGGTAGGGTGGTTGCATCACAAAGCTGGAGAACTTTATCTTGGATCATCTTAAAATCATTGGGGCAGTGGGTGTTGGAATTGCCTGTGTGCAGGTGAGTAAACAATACATATTATTTTGCACTTAGATCCTATTACAAAGTTTAATTAAACAAAACAAAAGTTTTTTTTTCTTTTTGTTTTTTTAAAGCATCTTCCTCTGTCTTTCTCTTCACCAGGTTATAGGGATGGTGTTTACTTGCTGCCTATATCGGAGTTTGAAACCAGAGCCTTATTAAGAGAAGGAGAAGAAACCCTGGGTCAGCTATGGCAGTTATCTGGTCCTTACTACTGTCATACACACAGAGGCCTGAATGTTGTTGTCTAGTACTTAGCCTTGCAAACTGCGGAGGAAAACATTATTAAAAGGATAGGTAGTAGTGCACCCACGATGATCTGCTTTTTGCGAGCTGCTGTGTTCCTGACTTCTGCATATTCTTCGTTGTGGCGTCAGACAGCAAACGGAACATTTGTTGTACACTAGTGCGACATAATGATCACTGGACCAAATCAGTACTTTGCAGAAAGCTTGTCATTGTAAGAGCAGCTTCCCTGTACTGTTAAGATCATGATAACTGTGGCCTAACGAGCTAGACCCAACCTCAGGAGGGCAACTAAAACAACATCATTTATACACTGGATTAGGTAGAAAATCATGCCTCATCTTTTTTTTCTATTGTTGCTTTTAAACATTTTATCTGTTTTTTTATATTTTGGGAAATATCTTATTTTTATTACTTGAGGTGAGCTCTAGTGAGCTGCTATTTTGCCTTATGAAATTAGAAAGTGCCAATAACATTTCTTAGCATTATGAAACTTTCAAAGATTCACATACAACACACTTGCCAACCCTCCCGATTTTCCCAGATAGATTCCTGATTTTCATTGCCACAATTCTCTATCAACACGATTTTTTTGTAGAGGACCGCTAGACTTCCCTCTATTGTTTGGAAATCCTCCAAGGTTGGCAAGTATGGGCTTGGCACCGAATAATGTTGTCACATTGATGGGGTTAAAGGGCCTAAAAGGCAATGCAGTAGATATGGTCATGCAGCCATTTGACAGATGGCAAAAAAGAAATCTGTATATCCAACTGCTTTTCAGCAATTGTATTCATACAAACAACTCACTTATTACCTAAAATAAGTACACTGTGACTGCTAAAAAGAATAATAGGTGGTAAGTGTAGCATGAATTAAATGGCCTGTTGTGCCTTATTATATGACATGATACGCAAGATAATTTAGCGAATTGTTAATGAGAAGGATCCTCAAGGAATTTTTTTACAAGGGATTTATCCACAAAAACCAAAGTTTTCGCCAATTATAAAGTGTAAGGACCTACTGTATCAAACTGACTACTTTTCCCACCCTTTTCCATGTAATTTTTTGTCTATCTGCCTTTGCAGAGCTTTTTAAAAATGAAGATTTATTGCTTTTATACAAACCACAAATGTTATTTTATTATATTTAACAAAGTAGTGATTTTGATTCTTACATGTTATCATATTTTCAAAATACGTCCCTCAAAGACACGACTAAGTTAATCATACTGCTGTACTGTATTCTTGTATCAGTTTTGTTTCTTGAGGTCATTTGTTTCAATAAACCATATTAAACATAAACAATTTTGTCGGTTCCTAAACTATACTTTGTAATATCAGGTTGTCACAAGTTAAAAGTTGTTGTGGCAGATAAGGGGCCATTGGAATATCTAAAGATATCCGTTCGGTTTCAAGTAGGAACTACAAGTTTGTTATCCCACTCACTTTGAAACTATGAAATGAGCTCAGCCTTTTCTTTCCAAAAATAAAAAGGTTTACGAGATTGTAACTGGTAGTACTTCTATACCTCCAGCAGGTAGTGCCCACTCACTGGCACTGACTTATAGGTAAATTAGATATTTAACTGAAAATATCAATTGGGTAATGTACAATATTGTACATGTAAATGTATGTATAGAGTTTATTTCTCAGCATATTACATACATATTACATTTGGCAGCTGTAGTTATCTTTAAATCTGAGGTTTGGTACTTTAGGCAGTGTGATGTATAACCCAAATCATAACTTCTCTGATCTCAGAAGTATGATCACTTCTCTGATCATTTAGAAGTAATGACTGCTTCTGAACACAAGAGGGCAGCTCGTGTAAGGTTATTATAGAACAAAACGTTTCGTGTCTGACGCACCAGTGTGATGAAAACAACTATGAGTGGCCTTGGCGTTCAGTAAAATCTGGTAAGATAGATAGGAACAGCTCCCCTGTATTTGTGTCCTTCTGCATGATATCCCAGAGGACATAGAATTGCGATTGTGTAGCTACTGCTCTTGCTCTCTCTCCACTGTCCATGAGAAAAGGCCTGTTAGTGAAAATTGTACATTTTATGAAATCAGGTATTTTTAGGTACATATCATGTGAAGGATGGAGCTGAGTCTTCTTTGGCTAATTGAGAAGGATGGTTTGATGACAAAGCAATTAAAAATCCATTGGGGCCAAGCTACTGAAACATATTGGAGGTTAAGTATTACATGTTTTCTGGAGTTACATATACAAAATGCTGGCTGCTACGCATTGCTTGGATTCCAATGTTTCTTTGTTTAATATCTACAATAAAAGACTAATACAAATAATTGTTATGCAGAACAATTTGTTTTCACTCAATTGTTTTTGGTTGATGAAATCGTTCTAGTACAATCCATTCATGAATAGCTGAATAGCTATGCCTAACTACCAAGATTAGAATGCTAGTTTAACTACTAGTCCCCTGCATTATAGCAATGACAGTATGTTTGCAATGTCAGTGCATGACCATTCACAAATATGTCTCTAGCACAGTGGCATGCCTCACTGAGCAGTTGCCTTTGCCCGTATGACCATATGCCACAGTTTCTCGGCCTGTTGACCCCATGTACACTTGGATATATTTTCAGTTGGGGGTTATAAGACCCCTCACCTTTTAATTTTATCTGAGATTATTGGTTTCTGTGGCGACGGTGGAATAAACACAGAGGACTGGTCTGTGGTTGGTAAGGACACTCAGGCGTTCACTCTCAGGGTCATCCACAGGCAGGGGTGCAGTGCCAATATGCCACAGAGTGTGTCTTTGACCCAGCAGGAGTGTGTTGATGTTTGTGTGTCTATGCTTGCCTCCCAGGTTTCTTGTGAAGCCTGGAAGAGATGATAAGTTAGGTTCACAGGCAACATGAAACTGCTACATCTCTACCGTATGGTCTGCACCATGGGATTATGTGAGAATACAACATATAAGGCATAATTATTTGCATGTCAACATTTATCATTATATATCCTTTAGATACTTCTGGTTGCTTTTGTTGTAGTTATTGTAGTGTGTTGGCAAGCATGCAATTTAACCTGTAGATGGCAGCAATACTCTTAGCCAAATGGTTTAAAAAGAAAGAATGAAATAAGGCCTTTGTTTTGGTTGTCAAAATCCGCAGACTGAATTGAAATTAATTGAAATATCCAGCATGAAGAATACCAATTTCAACCTTAATAGTGAAATAAATCTAGATTCCAGAGAGGTTCTATCTCTTTGGCATTATAAGCTGTAATGCCCTTGCATATCCTCATTTGCCATGAGAAACCGTAATAAAATGTATCCTGCACAAGATAGCATATGATTGCAGTCAGACTCAATGCAAGTAAAAGTCTTTCTCTGGCATGTATACTTATTTTAAACAACAAGCACTGTACGTCAACACAAATTCACACACATGCCTAAAAAAAGATTCACATGCCTAAATAAAAATATGCAAAAGAATAAATTCAGTTGACCAAATGTCAAATGAACTGCCTCAATGTGTCTATATTTGGCTATATTAACACGACTATCAAGGCTGTTGTAGAGAGCTGACTTCACATTTTTGGAGGATGATTATATAACCAATTTACATTTTCACCAATTGGATAGTAATTTGCTCAGAAACATTCTGACAACTTTCTTTTAAAATAACAAGTAAAAGCTTATAATAATAATAATAATACATTGAATTTATAAGGCGCCTTTCAAGGCACTCAAGGTCGCCGAGGTCGCCGCTTATATGATGGCCACTTAAAGATGCTTACCTGAAATGCTGCAGACTAGAGTGGAATCATGTTGTGGCGGCACTGAACAAAATATTTGTTAGGTTTGTTTGTCCCAGGGCTGATATCATAGAATTCCACGTGTGCCTATTCAATTTCTAACAGCACATTTTGAAAAGGCCAATATCTACAACAACTGGTAGATATTTTCTATTATCTCTTTTTAACCATGCATAACCATAGGCACCCAAGGCGGAGCACTAACTTTATTATTGGCAGCATAATGAATCAGTTGCCAAAGCAATGTTTTCTCTCTGCAATACTCCTCAGGATGTATTTGTGGCTATTACTTTGCATAACTTTTTTTATGGGAAGATGATCAGTTTGATAGAGGGATTATGAGATGATGGATTGGGATGTTCTCTCAAATACACATGTGCATGTCTGCACACAAAAACACACTAATACTGTGAGGATTATCAAATTTTGGTCATTCAAATCAAGATGTTATCCCTACAGGAACACACACGCACACACGCACCCATGAAAGCAACACAACTGAAGTTGACAGGCTAGTGAATCCACCATAACACCTCCCTTTTGTATGTTATTGTTTAAAAATATCTTCTCATGACTTTAGATGTGTATATCTGTGTGTGCGTCTGCGTTTGTGTTATGTCACATGTGGTGGTTGTGGTGGTGGCGGTGGTGGGGAGGGGAGGAGGGGTGGGGTGGGGGGGCAATGTGAAATATTTTTGGTGTGGTTTTTTTAGCCCTAGGAAGCCGGAAGCTAACAACAGGCATCGCCTCCATTCTATGTCTGTGTCTGTCACTGAGGGGGAAAGCAGGGGGTGGTGAGGGAGGAGGAGGGGGGTACAAGCCATTGGGGCGTAGCACGTCCTCTTCTATTTGTCACCATCGACTCCGTGCCCGGCTGTCAGAGATGCCCTGCCTGTCCGCTGGCCCATAGCACTAAGGGCTTCTGGGAGCCCCACGCATACATCTGCCATTTGGAAACCTGAATGCCTGTTGCTCAACCATCTAGGGATAGCAAGAGATGGCAAGGGGGAAACTGCAAACACCCTTGTCTACCCACTATAGGCATATTGTATGTTTGCATCTCAGTTAATTTAAGTGCATGGGTGTGCATGGGGGTGATTACTGTAGGTGTACTCATGTGAGTTTGAGATGATGTAGTCAATGAGGAGCAGCAAGGCAGGGAGGGAAACTGGCAGCCCTAATCATCAACCACATGTAACCCCCCCCAACAGACCCACATACACACCCTTCGCTCCCCTTGCGTCCGTTCCCCCCTAGGCAAGTTTCTCCCATCCACATGATTCAGCTGCCTAGCACACAGGTCATTTGCTCAACATGGTAATGAGTGAACGAATTTCAAACCATGCTGAATTAAACTGCAATCACAAGACTGACCCAGAATTATCCTAGTCAAGCTGTCTAATGTATTAAGGCTCGATGTTTGAAGGGGTTGAAGTAAACCGCTGTGTGTGTCTGTATTTTTCCATTGTTGCATGTATAGGATATTTATTACGATGTTGCTCAGTAAGTTCCGCAGTACTTCAAATAATGTATTTGCATGTTTGTAAATCATATTTCAAATAATATTAGGTAACCAACTCTAGTAATAATTATAATAGTCTGAAGGTCACTGGGCCGAAACGTTTTATGGCCAAATAAAATTGAGGCACTGTCCTTGTCCTTTTTTCCTAAATTGGTGAGTGCTACCAACCTTTTGGATATTATTTATTGTAATTGCATGTACTGTTATGGGCCAGTCCAAAGTCTCCTATTATTTTGAGAAACCACTGGACCCCAGTGCTGTAATGCCACCTCCTTACTCTTATCAGACGTTCACTTTGTTTACTTACCCGTCCCCTTTTCATATACACCCACGTCTTCCTTCCAAAGTTATCCATCGCTTAAAACAACTTGAGGTTCATACATCTGCAACTTGTATTTCCGTTCCGTCATCTTAGTGACAAGACAAAATGCTTTTCTGCCACGCTTTAGGTGACAATGCATATTTACAGTGCCCCCTGAAGGCCAGTACTCTATGCCAAGCCATTTCGCATCTGCCATAGTGCGTTCACGTCCCTTTGACCTATCCTGTCTCTACATCCGCTCCAGGAGCTGGCATAGGAAACGATGTTATCCAAGAAAAGCACTGTTTTAACAGACTCAACTTGAATTTATGACCATTGCTGTCGCAAACTAGTGTACAGTTTTACCAAAGCCAAAAGAGGCTCCTCTGAGTTCCACCATGAAACTCCCCAACAGTTAAAGTAATCTGTAGAGGTGTCACTTTGCAGCCCAAATGCATTCAATTAATGCATAATAGAAAGAACTGTTTTCGTGCCTACTTATGCCTGAAACATGGCTAATTGTAAGCAATTATTTCAAACACATTGATGTTTTCTTGTTGTTTTGCAAACGGTGACTTTTGTGAATGCATTTGCAATAGGCCTGATCTTAAGTAAACTTGGGAGTGACTGAACAAACTACATAATGATACCATAATACCATAGTTGTTATGGGACCAACTGATCATTTGTTTAAACTGGTTTGTTGTTTTTGTCATGAATTTGTGAAATTTAATATATTAAAATATTCATCATTGGTATAGGTCAGTATAACCGTAATTTCTAAAATCAGACATTGATTGATGTCATCAATGAGATGTTCTGAGGCAGTAAACGATGTAAACATCCCGGGAAATTGGATTGGGAAATGTTTAATCGGATTTTAAGTAACATACTTACTGTAGACGTTCCAACATTCCAAAACACGCAGATTAAAGTTTAAACACAGGCGGAGGCTCCCAGCTCCTCCCTGGAAAAGCCGCATTAGATGGCAGTCATTTTAACAAGTGGAGGGAAATAGGCAGCTAATGATATCTTTTCAGTTTCTTAGGGCCTTCCAATTTAGGTCACAGGCTGAATCATACCACAGACATCCTCTCAAAACACGTCCCACTGACAATATGCAGACGCCAAGTGGGTGACAGCTGAATCTGCCAGTACAGTGTTCTTTCCCTCCCCTTCTCACTTTGTCTGCGGGTCAGTGAAGTCACCATTTGTCCATCACACCTTGCAGTCATCATATCTGCCCTGACAAACAGGGCCCTGCTGACCGCGTGACTCAGATCAAAATGGGTTTTAGTTTCATGACTGACTCAATATGGACATCCAAACACGTTAGTGTTGATCCTTTAAGGATAGAAGATGGTGGTCCATACTCCTTGTCTTCGTTTGAACAATTAGCTTAAACTGTACTGTGAACCACCTCTAGAAATATTTAAGTATAAATATAAAGTGTTAGTAGCTGACTTGTGATTTATATGATAATTATGTTGAAGGCTCTATTTTTTAACATTCATTATTTTACCCAAGGGTACTGACTCATTTGTTAAGGGTGAAATTTAGAAAAACGCTTTTGGCATTATTGGTCTGACAGTGTTTTTTTTCAGCGTTAATTAGTAAGAACTGTGAACTATGTCACATTTGCAAGATATGTAAATATCACTATAATACACATGGGAATCTTGATTAAAGCGTTTCCAAATCCGATCTTCAGGCCAGTATGTTTATAATGTGGAAAAGCTGTTGGCTTCAAATTTACACATTTTTGAAAACAGTGTTCATGACTGCTAGCAAAGAGAAATTGAGGGCCGAAAGAAAGAACTAGACCCACCAAGCATACATCCCCCACGGTAGTTTAATGTGCCCCCTCCCTTAGTGCCTGCGTTGGGTTGTGTGTGAACAGGACAGGTAATATCCACAAGACTTCTGTCATGATTACTCAAATTAAGTAGAATGTAGGTGTTCCTCAGTCCCTGGAGCATTGGCATTGTTGATACACAAGAATGCATACGTTGTTTATCGTTGAAGAGCAACTGTTTGATTTTAAGGGCAAATTATTTGAATATGGCCTACATATGTCAGTGTAAATAATTTCTTCGCAGTTTAAATACATTTTCATATGAACATGAATTTTCTCTCTCTCTACCAATCACAAGTGCTCCCCCTAAGATACTTTCACCTCGGACATACATGTACACACACACGCACACACACACACACACACACACACACACACACACACACACACACACACACACACACACACACACACACACACACACACACACACACACAGTATACATTAGTTTTACATATCTGATCTCTAAAGCTCTGCATAACTAAGACACCACACTGAGCCCTAATTTATATTTCTAATCTCAATAATTTCCTTCTAATATTATAGCCTAATCTTAACTTGGCTTGTTTACAACACGCATCAGCTTTTGAAAGCGGCAAGCTTTGTGGCAGTTGTTATTTTAGGTGTGACGTCATGTCACACATGCAAGGTCCTAAAGCCTCTACTGTTACATAAGGAGGCTTGACCCCCGCAGGTAATTTGAAGAACATACCACTGTCACCAAACCCTGCCCTGGCTGTGTCCTCTGTTCCCCCTGTTTTCATGAATCACACAGCCACCAATCATTATAATGAATGGATTATAGGGGTTCTGGTATGATATTGCTTTGGCTACCATATTGATTAGTTGCCCAAAATGCCCTCCGGTTTTTTAATCTAGATAGACAAGCATGCTGTGTATTGGACACAGACAAATTCCCTCTTGTTCAGCATTCCCTTAGACCTTTTAAGCCAAAACTGCCCGTTCATGTGACAGAAATTCAAGTAGAGATACATTAGCAGGAGCATGCATTCAAACCAACCCAGTCCTTAAGTCAAAATTACACCTTGTTGGTTGATACATCTTGGGAATCAGTGGAATTTACATTATAATCTAGTTATGCAGTTTAAAGGAAAATCTGGTATTAGGTTTGGCAGTCACAGATTTTGGGTGTGACATAAAGCGGTATCTCATGTGTTCTTGATTTGACTCAAAATAATCAACCAATCGAATGCTTACCTTACCATGAGGTTACATTTTTCATAGCTCAGTCCTGTCTGTCAAAATACGAGTGATCACAGCTGTGAAAGCAATGCAGCTGCAGATGCATAAAGCCTATTACAGACTTACTGGTTTTCACCATCGATAAATTTGGCTTTTGTTGTCTGCAACTAATTCATCTTTTGTGTGAAGAGTAACAAGACACTAAGTACATAACAGGCTCAAAGCAAGCTCACATATTAACCCTCTTTTTAACAGAATGACAACTGTATTTTACTTCAAATATCTTCCTTAAAGATTGAATGGGAAAAAATGCAGATTATCCTGTCCTCTAAATTCTTATTCGTGTAAATTGTCTTTAAGTTATTTTAGCAAATGTGCTCATACAAAGAAACATGAAGAACAGCTCAAGACAAAGCGTATGAACAAAAGATAAAACTGGTCCATCAACTAATTCATCACCAACCTGTACTCCTCAATGAACTATGGAAAAACTATACTGTTTTCTTAGTATGTCTCAATGGATGAATGGCAAACAGTCAACAGGTATCTAGGATTTAATATGTCCATCAGTGCTGTGTAGCGTAGTATTATAAATTGAAGCTGAAGATTCACTAAACCTGTTCTTGAACAGATGGTGAAAAATAACTTGTTATGTAAAGACCCAAAGAGCATATGGGTGGATTTTGGCATGGATTTACATTACAGTCTAACAGACAACAGTGTACATTCACTCCTACTCATAACAGTACCTTTGAGTGCACACCATAAGACAACCCTTCTTTACATTCATAATAGGTGTGGTTATTAGTTAACATTTTTTGTTCTCTCATCCACTACAATATTTAGGGCTTGGCGAGTGGATCATAAAATGTACAGAAAAATTGGAGGACTCTTGGAACAGTAAAAGAATCTGCTCGTGCATGCACCAGCAGTCAGCGATTTCAGTCTATTGTGCTATGAAGTTGGAAGTAACAGTGGGCGCTCCTGTCATTGACGTTCAGAGTTGATAGCCAACCGGCACAGTATACCTGACTCTCTTCAGCTCCTCCAAGTGCAGGCGTTGACAGGTGGTGTTTACCTCTTCGCTGCTTCACAGGCCTCTGCTCGAGCACTGTCAGGGTATGTAGAGTGGGAGTGCAGAGTGCCAAATGAGTACCTACTGTAGGAGGATGCACTCATAACCAACATGGGCTGAAATATTTCCCAAATATTCATTCAACCGTAATTTAGCTCTGTCCAAACAATGTTACATAATAGGGTTCTCCTTACATAGATTGTTAGTCCTACAATGCATGTGAAGCAGGGTGATAGCTTCGATAGCTTTAGCAATAAATAAATAAACAATATATAAACACACAAATGTTTCTGTTTTACAGCAGGAATGTCAAATACATATGGTAACATTTGAATCTAACTTATAGGTTTTTTTTTTGTCTTGATTGTTTCTGTGATCTCTCTTTTCTCTAACCAATGTCAATCAAATACATGCTTAACACATGGATTGTGTGAAAAATGTAAAACGATTGTGTTGTTTTCTACCTGGCACTATATTTGGAAGCATTGAGTGCATTTCACTGGTTTCAATAGTATGAAAAGCAAGTGAAACAAACACCATATTATGGTCATTGCTTATTACATATAATATACATGTAAAACTGAGTACTTATTTATTCTTGTGCGCAACTATCTAGGTAAGTTGAAATGAGCTTGCATTGAAAATTGTGCCAGTAACCTGTCTTCTCTGGTGATAAATAGCAGTGAGCATATGGCAAGAAGTGTGCACTCACAAACTTTCATAGGCTGCCAACTCATTTTGCTTTGTACTGTTTATTGCAGGCTTATCTTCCTGTCTCTTAGCTGTACCCTATTCTTCATCAGTGAATAAAGTCTACATTTATCCTTAGATTGAATGGAAGAAAACAACATTTTCAGCTTGGACATATTACACCATTACTTTGCTATGGCAACGTTTGTGAATGTAGTTATTTTTGGCAAGAGCAGAAACCTCCTTTGGCAGATATGAAGGGCTGATTGTTTGATGAAAGCTGGTTGTAAACGTCACAATGAAGTAAACACTCGTCTCACTGTGTTGATACTTTACTGGCATCAGGGTAAAGGTTTGTCTACCATCCAATTTTCAAATTTAATTAAAATTTATTTTCTAAATAGACCCAGGTTCAGATTTTATCATCCCAGATGGTTGGTATCTTCTAGGAGAGAGTAACAGAAATAGTGTTTAAACCCTCTAGCCATGGTTTAATCAAGTTTTAGAGAGATAATGCAATTCTGGAATATGAATATATTTGAAATGATTTTACATTTATCCGAATACCGAAAAAGTCAGTGGATACTGAATGACGATCGCTGCACCAGTTGGTGTAGACAAGGAGGGTCATGTTTTCTTCAGGCATACAGAATCTTCCTCGTCACACCCAAACCCACATCCACACCCACACCCACGTGCGAACAGAAAATTTACGAAGCGTTTCATTCTACCGTTCTTGTTGCATCAGTTATTCAGAGCACAGTGTAACATTTATAAACATTAAACAACTTATTCTTTGCCACTACACGGTTCATGAATATTTGGGTGCATACAAGGTGATTACAGTAAAGACATTTGGAGTGAAGGTGTGAATAAAAATGAATAACAATACATTTCTTGTGAGGTCTTATAGAGAAATATCCTGTGTTTATATCATATTAACAATGGCTTGATAATGTTACTGCAGGTTACCTTGATAAAGTACAACAATAACCAGAATCTGACAGGTCCAGTCATTTAGTTGTAGCATCTGTGGAAGCTAGAGGTTGTGACTCTTATGTACCCAAGCATGTGGTGGGAAACAGATAGGAGCAAATATTTCCACATCACATATCATTAGATTTTAATTACCAAAGTGGGCTTTGGGGACTGCGTCTCCCATCTGCCCAAATCTGACATCAATCGTCCTTCACTATTCATCACCAAGAAACCTAATGTGGCAAAACACTGACTGCACTTGCAGCACTTTAATTTCAAGGTATTTTTGGGTCGGTGTAGGCTATGGTGGAGAAGAGGAAATAATCCAAAATACTAGTAAAGCCAGTAAAAAATAATTACCAGGTAGGCCTACTCATAAATTGTAACACTATATAGTTTAACTGGATGTAGTTTGGATATAGATATAGAACTTAAATACTTTTTTCTTAATAAATTAAATTATAAAATTAGGTTAATCATTTTTGTTCTTTCAACTTTTTTTCTCATTAGGTAATATTAGGCAACCGGCTGAAGAGTAGGGGAAATCAACAAGAAGAGATAAACAGAATTAAAGTTCCTTACTTAGAATAATGCATCATTCACTGCTCTAGTTCACTGCTTCATGTTATGTAACATTAACAGTCTGCGCAGACCTTCTATAGATTTTGATGACTGATCAATTCTAAGTGTTAATCCCACAGAAGACGAGTTAGCATCTTCAGGAAAGCACTTCGGAAAGCCTGTGTGCCTCTGTTCCCTGGCAGAGATCATGGTCAGGGCTGCTGGCTACGCGTAGGCCTACCATCTGCTGCTCATCGCCAAATCTCACGTCTCCCACTGTCTCAGTGTTTCCTAGTTTCCTACTACTGATGCTCAGAATCCCTGTAGGAGGTCCAATTTCCCACACTCATTTCTGTCCCTATCTTGGTACTTCAATGCTAAAAATAGCAGAGAAATTGCTCACTCAACTGACTTACAACTTTCCTCTATTCGTGTTGAACACCATGTGAAGCAAGAGAATCTAACAACTCATCAGTACATTTCTGTTACCAACGATTCCTTTTTCTATTCCCCCTTGCTCCAGATCCACATTTGCTTTGGATGGTTGGTCATTTTGCCAAGGGAATATTAGAAGAGATTGTCTGCAGCCCTTCTGAATGTCCCCATCTCTCCCTGGGTGTAGGGAGAATCAGTCAAGGAGTTACTTTAGGCGACACTTCAGAAAGAGGTCAATGTTCCTTGGGTGATTATAAGAAGGAGTGACATTCACTTGGCAGCGATTCTACCTCCCACCATGGTCAATGAACACAGAAACAAAGAGGCAAAGTCAGCTGCATGCATCAACTCAGTGAATTGCATCAATGAACAAACTAGCTACCATATACAGAGATAATATTGACTGTCAGCTAAAGTTGGGCATTAGGTTTGGTTTAAGGTTGAAGCGCTGGACAGGATTATATAGACCGTTTAGGACGATGGGCATCTCTGTCTTTGATAGCATCTTTAAATAAGGTGTCGAGCTTCAGTGTTTTGCGTTTTTTTTGTCTCTGGACCCAATAATGAGAGAGAAACGTCTAATCAACATTAATATGGCAAATTTAGAAAAATAAATGTAAAACACCAAAAGCAAAAATAAGAAATACATTTTTCTTCATGCTTTTTTGATTGGCCTAACTATTATTTGATTAGACTTTTCATGTAATCTAAGTATCTATGTACATTCTGTAGAACGCATGTTTATTCAGAAAACGACAAAAAGTATTATAAAAACGAAATATCTTTTTGTTTTGGCAGGCAATTAGTTTCATGTTTTTTTTCTCAGACATATCACTACTGGGATTAATTTACTTACCTGTGTAAAGTCAATGTTGATAATACTAATAACGATAAATTCAGAGTACTTCACAAGCAGATGAAAGGGTAAAACATTTAAATACACGTTGCTGTAGTATTATTATAACAGCATGGAGTCTGTCAGATTAGTGGCTCCCATGCTAGTTTGGTGTCACACTGCCATCACTGTATATCATGTTGTAGGCTATAGCACAAAAATGTATTTGCAAAGGAAGTCTGAAATGAAATAAGACTCTTTTTCTGCTTCATTGGTATGATTCAAACTGAGTGCAGGTTACGCAAGCACTGCTAAATTTATCAATGCTCATTTTATGCAAAGCCTGAGCTGCAAGGCGCAGCGTGTTTGATGCTCAGCATCAGAAAGTGCCATTTGTTTTTCTTCAAGCCATTTGATTTTTTCTTTTCTAAGGTCATACTAATTTTAGCCCCATTGTCTTGGAGAAAAAATCAGTGTGTCTTTCAATTTAGAATTAGACGGATAATCGAGGAAAACTTCAGTCACGTTTTCACTGAACAGAGGTAAACACCATGTGTGTATGCAAAGTAAATGTTTGGCCTTATTTACATAAAACAGGCGTTCGTTGGCACTTAATTCAATGTATCTTGAAACAGAGGGGACAGGTGGAGACAGCAATATTTTCTGTGTGTATATTTGTCCAATGTGTGATGTTATGTGTTTCAGAGAAATAATGTCTCTCTTGTGAACGTACGTGTGTGTGTGTGTGTGTGTGTGTGTGTGTGTGTGTGTGTGTGTGTGTGGGTTAAGCCTTTGATGAATGAATTGGTATGCCTCTCATGTGGGGGTTAGAAAAGGAAGCACTCAGATTCTGCAGGTAGAAGTTAGTCTCCCTACTCATTCCACCCAAAGTGAAGTCTGAGAGATGTCACACTACAAAGTGTTGAGGTCATTAGAGACTCAACACACACAACTCTTCAAGAATGAATGACAAGACAAAACCCTGCCCTAAATTCATTAAAGTTGCAAAATTTTCTTTGGCTCTTTCAGGTGAACGAGGTGAATCAAATTTTGACATGCTGTATTATGATGTTGTAAAAGGAGGCAGGTCATGTGTGTATTTATTTGAAAGTGTTGAGAACACACGTTCAATTTAGCATGAAAAACGAAATAAGTTATACAAGAATCTCTTGTTATTTACAGTTATATGTGGTGCTAGCATAAAATACGTATACGAACCTGTCGATATCAACATGAATTAGGGTAGCCTGCCCCATCCTATCATCTACACTTTTATATTTACTATTCTAAAGCAGTCAGTACTGTCACAGAAACTTGCAAGCGGTTGTGTTAACCACTCCTTTATCTACAGTACATGTATCTACACTGACCACTTCTCAGTCTCTGTCTGTCACTATTAGTTTACTGTCAGTTTACCGTTAAACTAATCATGCAGAAATAACAGCACATACATTTTTTCAATAAAATTGACCTCTCCACTTTTAAAAGAGGAGTCTGATCAGCCCGTTTGTCAGGGTATGTTTTTGCTCTAGAGTCACAAACCACACTAGCAGTTACCATGACAACAAACAGAAATTTCCCCTCACACTTCATCCGAGTGCATTTCACCGGCAGAGCAGCATCCTGGGCAGATAAGGGAATACACTTTCACTGATCTCCTGGAGATATTTAGAGCGGCACATGACAATACATTTTGTAAAAACCACAAAAACAAATAGACTACTCGCACTTCTTTCCTGCCCTTTTGCAGCTGTTTTATTGATATTGCTGCATAGCATTTGTTGTCATGGAAATATTCATATTCATAGCATGCCAAAGACATACTCAGTCAATAGAAGCAACTGTAGGTATTAGGCTATACAATTATTTATAGCTGAGCACCAGTGGAACAAGGTGGTGGGAGGTGACCCAGTTGCACAGTAACTCCAAGGTGTCATACATCATAGTCTGTATGGTGGGTTATTGTTGTACAGAAATCCTACTCGTAATGTAAGAATGAGGAAGATTAAAGAGGGCACATTCAATCACCTCCTAAGCCACGTAAACCTAAGAAAACAAACGCTTCCTACAAGAATAGAATTCTCCTTAAACCATGCTTGAACCTTGTATTAGGATGACTAGGTGGTGAGGACATACACTGAAAAAACCTATTACACTGTGATGCTGCTGTAACCTATAACCCACTGGACAGACCTTGACCCCCCCCCCCCCCCCTCCCAGTGACAATTGAACTCTGACCTGATTATCCAACACATACAGGTGTTAAGATAGATCTAGAGACTATGTGTCAGAGGTTTCAAAGTATGAGTTAGCCTCCAGAGGTTTGGCGGTGAGTAAGGTCCACATGCAACTGTTTCGATCGAACATGTTTCTTTTTTATTGAGACTGTATAGTACATAATTTCTTAAATAAAATGGCAGGCAAAGTTTATACTTCACATCCTTCAGTGTTGCATCCCTTGAATGTGTATTTGATGCATTAACATCAAAATTAAAGCAATTGCTTTAAATCCCACGACATCTTCTGACCCTTTGGTTTTCAAAAACAAATGCTAAAAATCCCCATGTGGAGTTCCTTTTTCTGAATCATAGTGATTTTGTCTGAAACTACTGTAGTTTTTAGTGTAACCAAGTTCCATTACAGATGTAAAATATGACTGTTTATACAGTGGCCAACAATGAGTAAGTTTAAGAATCTGGGCCATCTGATATCGGTGAGCATTAGTGTACTGTACAGGAGGCATTATGTTTCCATGCAGAGCTGTGTAGGGCTCCATGAACACCCCTGCTGGCATGCAAAAGCGTATTGCTGGGAGTACCATGTGCTGGGATATTGTTTGCTGTCAGGTCTCGTGTTACAGCTTGAAAAAAGGGGCCTATTCCTGGGAGTAACAGACATCACTCCATTCTGTATAAGTGAGGGCATGTACAGGTATTTTGGTGCGTGTAAGTGTTCAAGTTCACCCAGTTATTATGGACAACTGTGATGGGTGCCCAGCTATAAATAATCCCCCCTGCACAGGTGTAATTTACTTCCCAGAGGCCCAGCCCCAGTGTCATGCATTGACCACTGAGAGGGAACATTATTAAAAACAATGACAAATACTCTGCCTTATTCAGTTTCTGTGCAGTAGAAGAACGTGAACACACTCACACACATATATACACGCACAACGATTTTTAGATCATTGCAGTCATTCTAAAATACATTATGTTATAGTAAAAGTGTATTAGATACTATTCTTATTTCTTTACAGAATACTTTAATTCTCTCGTTTTATTCTTTGGCGTTTTTGGCTGAATGGGATTTTGGAAGTTATATGCCACATGTGGACATATATTTATAGGATTTATAGGATGCTACTGAGGAAGCACTGGGAGCAGGTAGAGCCATGCTGCACTCTGTCTTTGCTGGTAGCTTGACTGATGCTCTGGCGTTTGTCCAAGAGTCAAGTAATTGCACCACAACGGACCCATTTAAAATATTTAAACAGCGTCGAACATGAATGACTCTGGCATTGGATTTCAAACAACAATCACCCGAGAGTCCCCTCTGGATAAACACATCCTGTCATCAAGATACTCAGGCCCTGGTGAGAGACTTGATCCTGAGTACAAGACACAAGAGGCTACGAAGGAAAACATGCTGCATCATTTCATCCAGCTGGATAATATCAGATCATAGTAAGGGGCACACTCAGCCTGGGATACACAGAGCCTTCCTCCATGCTGAATTGCAAGTTGCAATATTTGAATTCGACTCGACCGCTGGTCCCACTAAATAATTAATTGCATACACATTACATTCATTCTGTAAATGATCGTGTTGGCATTTCTGAACCCCTGTTTATATAAGAAACAATTTTATATTCAACGCAATTACCAAGCTGAAGTGATATGCTTATGACAAATGCACAGGTATGGTACATCAAAAGTGGTACACCGCATGTTAATGTATTTCTGGGGGCCACAGATCATTTTAGCAAAAGATCAACCCAAAAGAGCCTTACCTTACCTCCATTGATTTTAACTTAAAAACAACTGAGACGCTTGCAACAGCTGAAGAAAAAATATATTATGACATTCTTGGCAATATTAATTTCTACTGTGACACTTTCTGCTGAACTGTGGTGTTCCCTTCAGCCGGTTCCCTCTACACATGCATTATAATAATCTAAATAATAATTGCGATGTCCACTGACAATGGATCCTATATTGATTTTACACCAATATAACAAGAAAAACTTCTCACTTCCAAGTGAAAATTCCAAGTCAGAATGATGGTTTTAAGTGTAATTGAAAGGTGGATACAGAAATAGTTTAATTTAGCATGCCCTGCTTAGGGACTATAAAGCAAAAGACAGGAAATCATTATCATTCATCATTATGTGCATCTTATACATATGGAAACCATTCATATATTTGATGTGACAAAAAGCCTCTTAAAATGTTGGCTGCAGATCATCTTGCTCTGATGCTATAAATGCGCTGACTCAAATATCACAGCTAGAACCACAACAAAAATAGTTTTCTGTGTTTTTATTTATTTAATATATTATATTTTCTTTAATCAACATTGCACATACTCCGTTTTCAATGACATCTCATATTGCTGCCTACAAAATGTTATGAATGTAAAAAATCCAAGTTTTAAGGTTTACCAAAACAAAATAAAAAGGGAAAAAGGGACAGGGAATATACTTATCTCTATTTTCAGACAGATTGCCCTCTGCAAAATTTCATATGCTCACAAAGTGTTTGTGCTATTTCTGTTACAAGGTATTTATCAGAGTATATTTAATAGCCAAGTCTTGTGCTTCATTGCTTTCATTATTTGCAGGGCACCAATGCTCAATGAAACTTTACAGAGGTAATATAGACATGTCTACAGTACAACGAGCATATGACTCGTTGGTAACCGGTCTGTAAAAGAGATACAAAATTAGCAAGTTACAGAGAGTGTAAAAGAGAAATAAAACACCCTCGAGAAACAAACACATACCTCGGATACAATTTTCCAAAACAAAGACTCATGCAGAATAAAGCAAGGCTGGTCAAAACTCACATTAGTATTTGGGACTGTAGAATAATTTTACATCTATTAGTGTTTCATTTCCAATCCTATCAGTATAGATTTTAACCCCTCAATATTAATGGCTGAGAAATGTTTATAAACATGAATAACTCAAACATCAAACTGACAGACAAGTTTGACTATAATTTGCCTAACACTGCTATTAAACAAGAAGGAATGGAATGTCAACTCTCCTTTAAACAAGAGGTAATACTTTACTTGGATAGTCCATCAAATGTTCACAAAGTGAAAAGGTTAAATGTTTCAACTAAACATATTCAAGTTATCACAACCATGGGTCCATGGCCATAACTTATCACTTACAAATATCACCCCAAAAAAAAAGAAATCACTTAAAAAATATTTTCTTTTCTTTGAATCAAGTCAGACCTAAGTAGAGAAAGGGACATTACTTTAGACTTATGAACTTGATAAAATTGTGTCCAAAATATGTTATTAAAACACTTTCAAATAGTTTAGGTTTGCTTGGGGGAAAGTAATTATAAAAATAAGTTACATGATACCTTACCGCCTTTCTTTAAGGTAAGTGTTACTGGGGTTCAGGCCAGACATATTCTGTACATCTTACCAACATAATATATAGATTGAAAACATTATCAATACAGCCTGTTCAATCACAGGCCATAATAATTTGTTTTGCAAAGAAATACGGGACATTTGACTTATAAATATAAAATAATGGAGTTCTTATGCTAGATAATTTCTAATTTCTAATATTGCACTTTCAAATACAACGTAGTTAATACATTACTCACAACGGGTAGCATACTATTTTCTTATTAGATTTGTTTTAAGAATAATCAGAACCATGATTTAATGTCTCATATCTCTAAAACAGAGCAATTCCCAATTTTAGAATGTTATCACACAACTAACACAACAACGATTGAACAATTAGTCATGGTTTTTCATGGTTTTGGTTTGTTTCTCTGCCTGTTGGTGAAGCGCTTAAAACAGCGTTAGCAGTGTTTCTCCTTGCTAGGACAATTACATAATTTCCCAAGTAAATGGCAGAAATTATTTTGCAACATAAAGGCTAGTGAGGTTTTTTGTGTTATTGGTGTTGTTAACATAAGGGGAAACAAATTAAACAGCAATCGCAGAATAGCTATTAGAGACATGGCTAAGGCAATATAAACATACACCAATTCAAAGAGAGAATAGGGGAGCATATACTTTGGATTTCCTATAAAAGCAAATTAAGACACTGATATGAACAACTCTAAATTCAAGTGTTTTCAGTGCTATTATAAGTTAACACAGTAGGATTAAGTACTTATTTTACAGTGTCCAAATCGATGATATGTATATAAGGTACCACTTCTTTCCATCATGAACACAAGTTTTGAGAATGTATGATAGAACAGTCAACCAGGGCAGACATCACAATATTCTATTGCAAGCCAGTGAATAGGCATTACTTGTTCTTGGCTTTTGGATATCTGTTGAAATATGGGCATAACCATGGGAATATCTTTGAAGAAGACAAAAAATGATATGCTTGCTGCTGACAAAACTAAATCAAGCAATGAAAATAAACCTTTGTTTTTTAGAGGTGGTCAAAAAAAGAGAAAGTAGGTTTACTTTAAGCAAGTTCTCTTGCAAAAACCAACCGTGGATGTTGGAGCAGAACTCATCACATACATATTTGAGTTGCATGTATCGATGTGGACAGATAGAATTCTTAAGGTACGAGGATTCTTGACATTTGTTAACAGTCACCCCCCCCAAAAAAAGTTAAATTGTGATATTTTGTATAACACAAATAAAGACTTCTGCATATTTACAACTGTTCAATGCATCTATTTCCACACATTTCTCGAGGAAGGTTCCTTAATGTATATTCAGGGTTTCACCTTTGGTAATGTAATATTCAAGGCTAAGATAAAAAAATATAGAACATACTTTCATGTTACTTTGCATACAGATAACCTTAACATAAACGTGTGCCAACAAAGCAGCTGGTCAACTCCTACCACATAGAGTATTTGGAACTAAAGTTAAATTTGCATCTCAGAGGAAAACACAACAATTTATTATTTAATCAACAGAGCATTCTTAGGATTCAAACACCCAGGGATTTCTATTCTTACTTTCTGTAAAAAAAAAGATAGATTTTTGAATGTGCCTGACATCTTTTTTTTTCCAGGATGTGTGTAAAAAGAACATACACAATCAAAAATGAATTTAAAAAAAGATTCTTGCGGAAGGTATCTTTTGAACCATATTGTCTCCCTCCCAACCATAATGTCCCCTTAAGGAAAGATATAGTTGTTAATGTATTAGGATATGCATTAGGTTGTGGTATTAGAGACTTTGTTGCCAGAATTTGATAGAGCAGCTCAGCCAGACAAGACGCAACAAGATAAAAATAGATTTAGTCATACTGCTGGCTGCGCAAAAGCAGAGAGCGACTCCACCATTTAGTATTAATGACACCTATGAAGCAGACCCAATTAAAACATTGTCAACATTACAAGCAAACAATGTCATCTATTGTATTAAAATATTCACTTCTGTTTCTTACAAGACACATGTTTTTCACACATAAAGAAAACATCTTTGAACTTGGATAAGTCTCTAGTATCATCACTTCATATATAGTTATATGTGTAATAATTAAGGCAATAATTTGGGTCATGAGCCATTCATCTGCCACCTCCAGTTTAACTGTGGTTAAAGTTCTATGAACTTCAGCGCTCTGCTCCTGATCACATACCATGTCCACTCAAGCTCTGGTGTTCACATGCTGAGTCAACTCTTCATGTACTTCCTTACTTTAATTCCTGTATCGTAGTTGATAGGTCACAATATTTTCCTGTTCTCTGCCAGTTTCCAGGAGCATCCGGACCCTCTCCTGAGCAGCCTAATGGGCAGCACTGCAACAGAACAAGCAACAGGAAATGGTTACCATTTCCTCATCATCCCATAGATTTTCGTTAATCCTTTTCAATAATATGGTTCAAACCCATTCAATCTTTCTTGCATGCCTGTTATAATATAACTCACCCCATTGATTGTGTTTACTGTAATACGTACAGGATTTCTTATATTACATATAACATGTGTTCTTAGAATTAACCTATATGATTTTTTTGTGTGTTTAGGCCGGGGTTTTTGTAATTTGGCCGGGGTTGGGCAGGCTACAATTACTTGCTCTATGCCATAATTATTCAAAAATGTCTCTCTTAGGTCCTATGAAGCCTCTGTTGAAAAGTTACATCCAGCCACATACTTTAATTTATACAATTGACCTAAACATTGTTTTTACAAAACAAACAATGTAGGCTACTTTAATTGTTTATGTCTTTCAATATTTGTCCAAGACTTGTCTGCACAACTCAGAACAGATCAACGTTGCTGACTACATCCGCTTGCAATATTTCCTAGGGGTTCTTTCAAGGTAAGTGTGCTGTGTGGACACTATGAATGACACTGCACTAGAACATGACCACATAATAATACTGAAACGCAGTGTCATGCTGCATTAAATATGGAACATGTTTGAGCACTATTATACGTCAGCCGTCACAACTGTAAATTTTTAGATTACATTTTGCATGTATTTTGCATTACAATTCAGTATTGTTTACATTGTCAAATATGTCATGTAATTTATAGTCGGCCTATGATGGAGGACACGCAGTTGATGCTATGCAGATTATGTGCCGTAAGACTGTAATTATGCAATAAGAGAATTAAACCTAACTTTTGTCCTTGTCCAACATTTGACTGCATACAGCCACTAAACGTAACTAACAGAGGAAACCTTAGATATGTTCAAGCCTCTTCAAATCAGACAAAAATTTAAGGAAACGTGTTGAGCTTCAAACTCCCCTGATTTGCATGCTAATGAGGGGAGGACACTGTGTTCATTGCACAAATTCTTCAACTGGCTGAGGTTAGTGTTATATCCTCTAGTTACTATAAAGGTAAATAGTAACCTCAATCTGGTCACACATTTGCAACCATATTGTATGGACTCTTTATGTAGTAAATAACAATAGTAATAGACAAATTCAAAAGGACAGCATAACAAATCACATTGTCTTCTTACAACAAAATCAAGACATTTCTTAAAATACATATTACTGCAAGAACTATTGTCAACTACGTTGCTGTAACAACATATTAATTACTACATATCGTTTCCATGTAAAGCTAATGCAAACATTTTTCTGTAATTAGCTATTTTACTATGGCGTCTGAAGAGGTCACATTGCCTGGTAGATTTTAAAAGAAGAAAGTAATTTATGTTTTAAGTGCACGCTTTGAGGTAACAGCTAAAAAGCGGTTATGAATGTACTTCATATGCTCAAAACAACAGAAAAATAAACTCCTTTCAACAAGATACATTTAAGAAATTGACATTCATTTCAACTAGTGCCTTAAACTACATTTTGACAGATGCCATAAAACCCACCGAGTCTTGAGAACATCCCCAATGACAGTGAAGTTGATTTTATTCCTTCTTTTAAATCTTCTTAGTTGATCTACATGTCACTGGTATTTCAAATCATACTAATCAAAGCAAGAGCTAAACATCACAGCTGTAGTCAAAAGGATTTAGTATAAACCCTATTCAAATACGGGCCACTTTTCTACTTCTCTTCATCCTTTCTTCTTGATATAGTAAATGAACATAGGAACTCTACATTACTGTACATATTCTACATGCTATTAAGTATGATAAGGTTAGCTATCTTTATAAATATTCTGCCAATAGATTTAACAGATTTGCCATATGAAAAAACCACCAGAAAATAAAAATGATGACTACTTTTATAATTAATGGCTTATCCTTATTTTTCACAATGGAAGCAAGTGGGCCTTACATTGTTTACAAGGTGCACTAATACCGAATAGCTTTGTCTAGGTGAGGATGCAATTTAACGGTTTGTAGATGCTTGAAATAATAGATAAGGACACTGTATGGGCCTCTACATTGGTGGGAGATTTTCAGACAGACGGTTTAAGAGTGCATACAGACACATGCATCTGAAGGGAAGAGCAAAGCTTGGCTTCCTGCACACTGACACTAATCCAATGGCAGTGGGGATTTTATGCCTCTTGCTGCCTCTTGCCTCACATCCCTGCAGGGGCTGCTCTCAGATCAGTACTGGCTTCCTGTGCAGTCACACACATAACAAACTACATGCATATAGGCCAGAATCTGTCAGTTCAGCACAGAAAATGCCCGGGACACAACCCTCCAGTTTCCGTTCACCATTCATGCAAACTCACGTTAAGCTCACTATTGCTGATTGTCTGCTGAGAAGTAGCCATACTTCTGTTCATCTCATAATGCTCATTTATGCAAACCCATCTATGAATGTACTCTCTGAAACCCATGGTTGAGCAGCCATGCAGTTGTTTTCCTATATGTATAGCTTTGAGGCCCTGGTCAGCCAAAGTGTATGTGGGTTGTGAGCTTATGAATGTAAGTATGCATTGGTAGGTGTGTGTGTGTGTGTGTGTGTGTGTGTGTGTGTGTTTATTTGCGAGTGAGGGAGTTGTGGGGTCTCATATTGATGCGATGCGACAATAGAGTGCGCCACTCTGAAACACATGTGCAATGCACTGTGAGTCATATTACATCATGACAGACCGTCATGGCGAATTAAAGGCAGGGCGCTGGCGGGGGCGGCGGTCACAAAAAATCATTAATGCAATGACGCTTTTTTCCACCTTAAACAAGCACTGTTTACATGAACAACAGACTTATCAAGTGATGGTGTCTCAAAATTATCAATGACTTAAACAATACCGCAGCGATCTTACTTTTGTAAACATTATGGCAAAATCTGTAAAATAACAGGCGTTCTACAGGCTTAAATGATGAACTCTAAGCTGTTCAATGAGTAGTGAAACAAAAATAGTTACATTTTATCATGACGTTTTTTGTAAACAAAGAAATGTATGTAAATTAATGGAAAGGTCTTGACTCCACACAGAGTTAACTCAGTTTCAACAGGCCAGAGGAGGCAGGCCAACGTGTACAATTTGGTATCAGAGAAGCAATGTGATGTGTCTATGATTTATGGCACTGCCTTTCGGCTAATAAATCACACTGATGCATCTGAAACAAAAATGATATCTGCAGCCATCTCCTGCCAAAGTTCCCTCCCTCTTCTCTGGCTCAATGTATGCTGCCAGTGACCTTCCTCCACATGAGAATGATAAGCCTAATGCTTGAGATGAATTGACGCTCACGCAAATTACGCCTTGGTTGCTGCTATAGTGACACTTCTCCCATGGAGGAAAGAAAACTAGCACGTTATTGTGGAAACAAGGTAGTTTGGTTATGTGATTGTTCTCAATAAAAAAAACAGTATAGTAAATATGTATGATTATTTCATGTTCCCATGTATCACACTTAAATGATTGCATGTTTTACACTATGGTTGTAAGAGTTTTAAAGGGAGGTTGAAAGCAGGGCTTTAAAATGTTTACCAAACTAGTATGTTTTTTTTTTAAACCTTCATTTAACCAAGAGGTTTAATAATGTAACAGTCCTTTAAACAAACCCCTATAACCGTATGGATCTTCTATCACACTGTGGAATGTGATTCCTCTTTAACTGTAGCATTTTAAAATCAAAACAACCTTATTTCAATCATTGCCACTCAACTACAAGTGCCTTCCTTTTCGAATAACAGTGTCTAAAATGTCTATTCTCTCTAACAATAGCAAATAAGTGTTACCTATTCCTCCCTGCAATGGCAACATTGAACCACACAATTAACAACTCCAGTTGCAACAAATTATTGGTATTGTAGCCTTAAAGAATATTGTTTCTATTAGTCATATGTAAATGTTTATTTGACCCTCCATGGAATATTGATGCACTGATTAGGTGTTAGACAGCAATACACATCTGATGATGTTTAGTTAGTGAACCATTAAAAGTTAAATTTGTTTAATAAGTTATCACAATAAACTTTGATATTGGTAGGTTTTCTCAAGAACTGGTGGAAAAATAACAAATTGTAATGATCTTTGCGTGTGTATTTTGAAATGCTCATGAATTTAGAGAGGAATTTAAAAAACGTTTCTTGGCATTTGGTTGAAGCATTTGGAGTTGATCGCCAAAAGGGAGAAAGTGTACATAGGGAGTGGAAAAAGGTTTCTGCAAACAGAGCTCTGACATGAAAACTGAAAAGTGTTTTGTTTCTCTATTCAGCAGAGTATAATTTTGATTATCTGGTTGAGGATGGTTGGAGTTACAAGTAGGTCATTTCATGGTTAGCAACATCAAACCATGTTTGATAACATGAGCAAGCCTACATATACCGTATGTCTATATATATTACAGTTAATGTACAGACAGACATACTGTATCACACTAGAATAGGACACCGGTATGCTATTCCATCTCACTCCATCTCTGCGTCACATGCATATATCACAAGAAAGATACATGAGATGGAATAAAACCACTGTTTTTGAGCATATGACTCAACTCTGAATGTGTTTTGCATAACTCAGCCTCACTCAGACAGTTAAATGCTGCAGCCCTGTCAGTGGTTTGGAACCTTTTAATTGCAGAATATATATAAAGTGTACTATTATAAATTTATGGATTGTTAGTCAGTATTGGTTTTCCGTAGCTGTACCACCAACTCAGAAAAACTTATGTTGGCAGATGAAGTCACTAAATAAATAGCTCATATTTTGAATGCTCTCTTGTCTGCCAATGTTATGTTTGGAAAAACTCAACTCTGTACAACACTGACGCATATTTTCCCAAAAAGAGGGTGGAAAAAGCTTTCTCACAGCCTAAAAAGACATATGCACACTCTAACATGCTCACATGAACACACAAGCACAACAAAATGCTTTTATTATATATTCCAGCCCCAACACTCCTCTCCTCATATTATTGCAGCACTTTACGTTTTTTCTGGATATGTAATGCCCAAGTTTCTCTGCCAATTAGCTGTACAGAGGCTTTCGAATCCCAAATATATTTCTTAAACCTGCAATCTCACAGTTCCATAGAAGCATAGCATAGAGACAACAATCAAAAAAATCTATCTGAAGACCATAATTGAAAACTAAGTAGACTTTTTAAGTTACTAATCCACCCTACGAACAGCAGGAAATGCTAATTCTATTTATAACAACAAATGTGCAACGTTTCAGTCAACACTCGTGGGAGGACTCAAAAGTCCCAATTAACTGACCGGAAACTCACAGAGGCAAACATTGAGATAACTAATAATAAGGCTCTCCCTGGATGCTGACACACCAGGGAAAATGTTTCTTCTGTCTTTCGTGACAGACAAAAATCACAGTTCTGCTTAATATGTGTGAATGTGGTATAATATGTGAAAATCTGGCCTTTCTTTTTCTTGTCAGCCCTTACCAATATCAGATTTTTGACAGAAATAACAGGCAGTGCATTACCCTTCTGTATTAGAATAGCATACTTTCACTGTGTAACCTTATATGAGTGTATGATGTAATTTATTTAGCAGTTTTGAACGTAACTTTTGTTCATGAGACCTAAATAGTTATTTACTCTTGTAACTATTACAATCATCTGACAAGACAACTTAAATGTAATATAGAGTACTCTGCCAGGAAAGAATGAAAAAATAAACAAGATAATTGCATAAAAAGACAATGTTTCATCACTGTAAGGGCAGGAGTTAAATGGGCAGCTGTTAAACAAATAGCTGAAAAGCACAAATGTACTTGGCTTGAAGCAGAAAAGACTTACTGTTAAGGGCTTGAAAATCAAAACAAAAATCTTGAAAGAGAACTTTGTTTTTTGGTGAAACTGCTTCACATCATAATTCTGTGGACTTGGCTAAAATAAAAGTGTAACAAATACAGTACAAGGTCACTGAGCGAGGGCTGTAACCTAAAGGGGGTAAAGTTCTTTGCCTACGGCTAACAAAGAGTGAAACCTCTCAGGCCCAAGTCTTATATTTCTTAGCATAATCTACACATGCATAATATCAACCAGCAATTAAAAGAAATAATGATTCACACAGAGAATATTACTCCTGCTACTTTCAGTTGGATTCATGCCATGTCAATAGATTGTTTCTCGATATAGGCCACAAGTGAATATGCACAAACAGCTCAATTATGGAAAGTTATGATGGCAGCTACACAAAAGCAAATAAATGGATTTTCTACCAATTACTATATTTTTCAAAAGATGTGCTTAAAACTTAAACAAAAGAGTTTGTAATGAGTCTCCTTTGACTCGTTTCAC
Organism: Galaxias olidus; assembly: GCA_026901105.3. Classification (NCBI taxonomy): domain Eukaryota; kingdom Metazoa; phylum Chordata; class Actinopteri; order Galaxiiformes; family Galaxiidae; genus Galaxias; species Galaxias olidus. The sequence continues at coordinate 170,576 of JAPMUY010003273.1, forward strand.
TGGCCTTGCAATTAAGACCCACACACAGCCTTCTACATTGGAAAACCTTTTCGTACATACAATTAACCAAACCATTACAGACAAATTGACTATAAATCAATTCTATATTTGTAATATATTGTCGGTATTCTAAACATTGCAGCATAAAGATAACTTTCTATTTTTTATTTTGCAATGCCATTTTTATTATTTGAAACTATTCATGTTAAATCCCTTTAATTCCATGGCAAACTTACAATAGCAAAGACGTCCTTACATGTGGTGTTATGACTACAAAAACATAACAACTTGCATGCACTGTTACAAATAAAACCATTTATATGTATCCAGATGAAGTGCGCGGGGGATCTTCGTCTTTGTAGTCTGTCAGTCTGAGTCATCATGTCAGAGAGTGGAGCCCCAGCAAACTGATTCTACGTGTTTGACACACAGAAACACACACACACACACACACACACACACACACACACACACACACACACACACACAAACAAAAAGAACACACACACACACACAGATACACCCCAGGCTCTGGAGAGCTAGCATTAGTCACTCCACATAAAAGCATCTAGTAACTCCAAAGCAGGAGGGCAGAGAGAGAGAGAGGGAGACATTGTAGGAGAATAGCTCTATGGAAGTCTGATCATGGCAGCCATCTTCCAAAGCAGAAAGATGCTGCTTCAAAAGGACACACAATTTCACACCAGAGCAGAATTGGCTTTAATAGAACAAACAGGACTAAAGAATCCAGCTGATTGCATCTACAGCAGTGAGACATACGAGGGTTATTCTAATTTGATGTTGCATTTGAAATCAGTACATACTGTGAGTTTTATATCATTATTGCATACTGTAACAACAGAAACAGCTGAATCAAACACATGCAAGATACAGTGACATATACAGGCAACTGTACTTAAAAAAGGATGGAGATTAGAGAGATTTGTGGAACACCAACCAGTAACCATGGGCAGAAAAAATTGCATTGCTTTCTATGTCAATCTATTCCACAGTGCTTCGCAGATATCAAACAAAGCTTTGCTCTTTTATTACAACATGCATCTGTGGCCCCTCTAATGTTTAGAGAACCAGCAAGATGCCAGCCCTCAAGTCACCAGCCCATCTTTAGAGAAAACGTTTTATGGTTGAGCAGCTACAGCATTTAATCAAACATAGAGCTTTTTTATCAACTGCTGCATCCCTACAGGGCTTTAGGAAGCACCGTTTGGAACAACAAAAAACAGCTTGAACAATGGCACAAATCTTTGAAAATCTTACCTGTTTAATGAAATCACAAAATTCAATCCCCCTTTAACCTAGTTAAGTTGACTTTGTGTGATCAAACTTCTAAAATAATGTTATTCAAGCAGGTAAATGCCCATCACATTATTAGAGCAAGAGACATGGCACACCCACTGAGAAAAGGCTACTGGATTAGTTACTTTCTTTTAACTTGAACAAATTAGCATCTATCTGAAATGATTAGTTGTGAATGTATTTTCTTGACACAACTCATTATATTGTGACATTTTGAAAAGAACAGTTAGTTAATGTGAGTTAGGAAACCCAAGATGAAAACATGTGTAATTAGCAACACTATCAACTTGTCTAGAATGAGGTAACATAATCAACCTTGCCACTGTCAGATCAATTAATTTCTTTAGAAAGATCAGCTGAGAGGCATAGTGTCAAACCAAAGAATCAGGTTGCCATCTCTCAATAGAGCTATGTGGTGTAACCGCTAAATAGAAACCGCAAGGTGGTTTAAGTTTACACTGGCATTAGAATCCTGAGGTGACAACACTAACGAGTCCACACGTGCATTAGTAATTCTCCCTTGTGTTGTGCTGTTAGGTTCTTACCCTCGGGTTTTGTTGAATTTTTGCATTACCTTTGACTGCAAATCAGGATGGACATCTGGACATTTGCACATCAAGATCAACTATTGCGTTTAATAGTTGAAAAAATTGTATTAACGTTCCATATCTATGGGGAATTAAACAAAATTCTAACTACACAGAAAGTGCAGTGAGACAGAAGCACCATTACAGAGCTTGAGTATACAGATCCAATTAGCTGTTTAACATAAACATGGTTTAAATATCAATATTGATTGATTATATGGTAAACAGTAATGCATATAAAACTCAAATATAATATGCAACTCTGTGTGACAAAATAACTAAAAATATGGAACTTTCTTGCTCTAATAATCAATAACTACATAAATATGCCATTTACTGTAAACCCAGGGCACTTGGCCCGGTCATCACTGAAAAAGAGTACTCATTCTCAGTTGACCTACATGGTTAAATAAAGATTATTATTATTATTATTATTATTATTATTAGCCTTGTCCCAACAGCAGCAAGTAATGCCCAACTGTAATGGAGGACATTGACAGTAGACTTACTATTGACTATAAACCATCTACTATGGTATTAACTAATAAGTGCTCCCATTTATTGAACAGAAACAAGAATGAACACAAATAAAGGAAATGTTTTATCAACAAAATTTAAGTATTTGTTAAGGTAACCTTTTAATCCTTGCAACAGGACTCTAGTGACAAATACAATCCCTGGTAACAGATACTGTACATACAGTAACTGCTAATCTTCCACAACTTTATGGAAACTGCAGTGATGGGACCTATCCAAGTCTAAAGAAAGTCTGAAGTCAAAGGATTCAAGTCTCAATTAAGTCTCTAGTCAAACCTTTTTGGTTGAGTCGAGTCAACTCAGGTGACACGTTATATCATGTCAAGTTTAGTCACAGCTTAGGTCAAGTCCCCGGTCACGTTATAGGCTTTTTTTCGTAACAGTCTGGTATTACATTAATTATATATACAAAAGTTGAATCTCAAATATTTAAAAGATTAACTGCATCTATAATGACACATTTTTAATATTCAACCTTACAAAACAATTCTGCTCTTCATTTTCATTTATAAATTATATTTCTTTTTGAACAACCTTACCAAGCAGGTGAAATTGATACTAGTATCATGCTTGTTGACAAAAAAATCAAAAAGGTTCTTTACTTGATCACTTTCAACAAAGACCGAATGACATAAAAATATAAAATCTCTGAACAGGTAGTTTGAATAATGTCATCCAAAGTATAAAGTTTGGAGAGAAGAGTGTTGAGGGTCTGACTCTGCAGGCGGCACTGCTTTTGTAAGTATACAAAAATAGAAAATATTTGTTGTAAATACTTGTACACAGGATTGATTTGAATTTAGTTCTGCCCAATTAAGCTACAAGATCTAGTCTACCATCAATACTGCTGCGTTGTATGTTTCAATGTTGAGTTTCCTAGTAGGAATTGGTATGACTACTTCCCAAGAATCATAATCTTAAAATGCTAATCTCTTAAAAATGCTTGTGTTCAGATGTTTATTTTGTAAATGTGAGATGTGAGAAATAAGGAAAATAACTGCCGTCAGCGTGAACTTTTAAAAAGATATGTTGTTTTCAAGCAAATGTCCTTGTAAAGATTAGGTATGTGCAGTATAATGCAATATACGCTATTTACATTAGAGGTCCACTGCATTTCTAAGCAGAATGATACATTTTCTTGATAAACATCACAATATACATAATTGTGATGTCACACCAAAAGCCATCCTCTCAGTGGTGTCCTTTCACTTTGGCCTATGAGTGCTCCAAAGTGTCATTCCAATGTTAAAGCATATTAAAAGTGAGAATAATTGATGACTAGTTTCAAATAAGGTGATTGGTCCATAAAAATAACTGAATTTTTTTTTTGGTTCTCCAATTAAAGCACTCCACCATGAATAGGACTACATCTATGGATGCCCCCCCCCCCCCCAGCTCATCTTTCCAATACTCCCACTTGGTAATTTCATGTAATGATATGAGGCAAGTGAGAAGACATCCTTGTTGATTTGCAACATAAAAGTGAGTTAAAGAAGTACATACCTTGGAAGACAATCGCCTCCTGGGGAACTTCTCAAAGTTAGGGCGTCCATAGTCCTCATAAAAAATGCATGAGTTCCAAGGGAAAATAAATTAAGTTCACAAATCCAAGGTTTTCATGACAGTCAATTTGCTATAGGTTTCCAGGTTTTCATTAATGCCTTTTGTAAAGGGATATGTCATCTTTGCACAAGAGTTAAAGGGAAAAGGGAGGGGGTGGGTTGCCACAGTAAAGGCGTATCATAACAAGATGGCTACTTTCTTAAACTTCAACAACTATGCAGCATCACTTCTATGAATCAAGTGTTCGATGTAACTGGTTTGTTTAAGTATGTAAATCTGTTAAGCTTTACTCAAACTATTTCTTTCTCATCTACTTCATTTGTTGACTAAAATTATACAGTGAACTGTGTGGAGAGCAGAATGTGCATGTCTCTATTGATATAGTAATCTTATAGTACAATTGATTAAATAGGCCATTTGTTGGCCACTACCATGGGTTTTCTTTGAATGTGTGAGTCAAATTTCGTGTTTTTTAATAGTAGGAAATAGCAACATTCTTTAGCTAGCCAGCAGCTAATTAAATGGTCGGAGGCTGACTATGGGCCCAAGTTGTTGCCATACGCATGGCCTACAGCATCGTCTCTCACACTTTCAAGACTGTCCAAGATTAGCAAATGTTTTCACATTAGTGCAAAGAGATTTTAATTTATTGCATAATAGCAACATTTCTTTCCATTTCATGTATTGACAAATTTTTTACTTAGAAAGTGCGAATGCATTAGCTTACCCTTTTATGTATTTTCATTAGGCTACATATTGAGAAAAGCCCCTGAAATTAAAAGGGCCTAACCAAAAATTGCCTATATTTCAAATTTTCTTCAAAGCTAATTGGGGCTGTATCTTGAACTCTCACTTGGCGAAACAAAATGCATTTTAATTACCCAATTGCTGCAGTTACACTATGTGTGTGTGTGTGTGTGTGTGTGTGTGTGTGTGTGTGTGTGTGTGTGTGTGTGTGTGTGTGTGTGTGTGTGTGTGTGTGTGCCTTTACGCGTGCGTAATATTATGTTAGGGTGACCTCCTGCTATTTATTGTTGAGGGCATCTCTTCTGCAATAAATTAATCCTTATCATACATCAGTCTGGAGAGATTTTGAGATACTGTTTTTTCTGCTAATGTCTGTACCGTTTCCTTTGCTGGGGCTCTTGTCTACCCCACACAGCGATTCTGTCACCCCCTCTTCCATTTCCATATACTCCCCTTTGTCACCCAGCGAAGAGCCCGAGGGTGAGCTTCTAAATTTTTTCAGAAAGTCGGGAAAATATGGGCATCCAGTAGGTAGGCTTTCAACAACTGGTGCCTGATCTTCATTATCCGTTTCTCTGTGGTAGAAATAATTGAAATTGGACACTATCACGGGAACGGGAAGGGCAATGGTTAACACACCGGCAATGGCACAAAGCGAGCCCACTATCTTACCACCGACAGTAATAGGTTTCATGTCTCCATATCCCACAGTGGTCATGGTGACCACAGCCCACCAGAAAGCGTCAGGAATACTTGTGAACTGAGACGAAGGTTCGTCTGCTTCAGCAAAGAAAACTGCACTTGAGAACAAAATTACACCAATAACGAGGAAGAAAATCAGTAGTGCCAGTTCCCGCATACTGGCCCGTAGGGTATGTCCGAGAATTTGCAGCCCCTTCGAGTGCCTAGAGAGTTTGAATATGCGAAAGACCCTGACCAATCGTATTATTCTCAAAATTGCAAAGCTCATTGCCTGCTCTCCCTTGCCTTGTTGTTGTGCTAAGTCTGTGCCAAGCGTTATGAAATAAGGCAAAATGGATACTATGTCTATTGTGTTCATAATGTTTTTAAAGAAATCAGCTTTGCTTGGACTTGCAAAGAAGCGGACTATAATCTCAAATGAAAACCAAATGATGCAAACTGTTTCCACAAGGAAAAATGGGTCATTGAAAGGGGTAAATCCATGGTCAGGTTGTGTGGAATTGTCTCGATGTTGAAGATATTCTTTTTCGTCCCTGAACTCTGGTAGCGTTTCCAAACAGAAAATGACGATAGATATCACTATAACCAAAACAGACACGACAGCTATTCCTCTCGCTGGGCTTGAGCTCTCTGGATACTCGAAAAGAAGCCAAACTTGACGCTTGAACTCGTCCTCTGGTAAGGGTTTTTCCTCCTCCTTGACGAAACCCTCATCCTCCCTAAACTTTAGGATTGCCTCCTCTCCAAGTTCATAGAATTTCACTTCCTCGGAAAAAATGTCAAAAGGTACATTGGCGGGTCTCTTTAAGCGCCCACCTGACTGGTAATAATAAAGAATAGCGTCAAAGCTCGGCCGGTTCCTGTCAAAAAAGTATTCGTTCCTTAATGGGTCGAAGTACCTGATTCGTTTTTCGGGGTCTCCCAAAAGAGTGTCAGGAAACTGAGAGAGAGTCTTCATTTGAGTTTCAAACTTCAGACCTGACACGTTGATAACAACTCTTTCGCAGCAGCCGTACTCACTGTAAACATTTTCGTACCCCGATTGGGGACGTCTGTCTGTCAGTGAGACAGTCTCTTCATCATCCATATTATAGATAAAACTTGACCTTTTGCTTCCCCTGTCCTCTTCCTCTGCTGCCTCTGCCTCCTCTTCCTCTATCATGTCCTGGTCAGAACCAAGTAGCGCCAACTCTGAGTGGTGAAAGTCCCCACCAAGAGTCGAGCGACTCCTTCTCCAGCGTCCTACACCGCGCTGCTTTTTCCGTTCTCTGAGAACTTGATATTCAGGCTCGTGTTGGTGCTGTTGTGGCGATGCCGAGGAGGAGGGGCGCGAGGCGGTGCCACCGCTACAGTTGTTGGCATTTGATAAGGAGGCGGAATGAGACAGATGCTGCTGGTGGTTGTTAAGGAGATGATCAGAGGACCCCCCTCCTTCTCCATCTTCAGCAACTACTGTTGATAGCGACTGGGCCTGTCGCTCGCGCTCCCTCTCCCGTGCGCGGGCTTGGGCATATCCGTAAGGCAGGTGACTGTTGCACCCACCATCTGCACCTACCATAGCAAACTCCATTTTGATCAGCAAGCAAGTCAATTCTTAATAAACGTTATAATCCTTTTAGGATGACGTGCAAGAACACTAAGGTAAAAGGTTGCAGCTAGGACACACGATCGTGCTGTTAGACATTGGTAGGTGTTACCAGTCCCTTTTCATCAATCAGTTCAGGTGTGTATAAGAAGGCATAATCGTAATTTGGGTCCATTTGACATAATGTTCCATGCTACAATTTACATGTCAGGATATAATTGTCTATATTCACCCATAGGTTCTAATAGCAGTTGGAAACATCTTTATCCTATTCAATCCCGCAATTCCCAAGAGACTTGGGCTAGGGCATGATCCTAAAAGTTATATTTCAAATGTGTTTACTTATAGCCCGCTGGTTTTCTTGTACCATTGTAAAGGATCAGGATATTGAGATAATTTGTTCCAAGTATGTTTTCTCGCATGATATACCCTTCGGATGGTTAACTTTTCCAACAGCAGTGGCATATAAGAAATGTATTTTCTGCCCCTCTATGGTCACTCCTGGTTGCCATTTTAGGTGATGGAAAAACCTTGTATCGTTTGCACCTTTGAATAAAATACTTTGCTCCTTTTAGGTCTTCAGGCTGGAAAATAGAAAACAGCCGCTTCATTAGACAGCCAACAAATTGATGAATAGGCAAATAATGTAAATGCCCTTAGTTTTGGCCAAACAATTATACCCCTGGATACGCATGTGCATACCCTATTAATAATTAGGCTGAGTGTAGGCTATATCTTATTCTCTCTGAATGTATTTCCGACACTACCAATGTTATTTTGCTACCAAATAGCATCACTGCAACAGGAGACAGTGCAAACACATGTAGCCAATAAGTATAACACACATTACTCAATTTCTATTTGTATAGGCCTGGATTACATACATTCCTTCTTAACATTGACATTACAAAAAACGAAATGTACCCCCCCCCCCCCCCCCTCCCAATTTTCTTTATGATAGGTATGTGAGGAAGAAATACCTTGGATCGCCTTATTTTCTGTCTCTTGCGTGACCAACCGACTTATGTCATCTAAAGGCTACATCCGTCTCTTTTGCACTCGAGGGATGATACTTTTTAACATGTCTCAACGTTTTCTTGCCTTAATTCAACAGGATCCATTATTACTTGAGAATCGCATCCCTTAACCAAAAAAAGATGCACCGCTGCATCGACGCTGGCTCTGGCAGACACCAAAACAGGTGTGGAGCCAATAGGTACCAACGTTTAAACACAGCCGCACATGCACCGATGATAACTAAAAGTTTACGTTGACATGCGAAATAGCCCACGGTAAGTCTCAGCATCACACATCTGTCTGCTGCCCCTACCTCCCATTGTGCATTGCTGGCAAAGGAGCTTGCCTTGACGAAGTCATGCTTACCGAAGAAAGGAAGTGCTTGATCATCCCCCAGTGGATACCTTAGACAACTACATTAAAATATACAGTTTAAAATGAAATTGTAGGCTATACCATAGACTTCATGTCATTAAGCCCTTGTGTATAAATGCAAATTATTCGATTCTATTATTAGCATCGGATCTGAACCCCCCCCCCCCCCCCCCCCCCCCCCAGCCCTATGTTTTAAAACTCCTCGAATATGTAGGCCTTCTCAAATGATAAGTTCTGTACATGTCAATCAATACACATATGGATAATAAACTCTATTGAAACTATATAACAAAACATAAAATGTTGTTTAATAATCAGTTGATTCATGTTTTTGTTGTAGTGCACAAAAGACTGCAGCTTTAGAAAAGTTTATTTTTTATTTTTTACAATGGCTACAGTGTTGGCCTACTGACTCACACACTGCCTAGTCTACCTGTTTAATTTCTCAAATGTTTGTTTAACCATAGGCTACATAATAACCAATGTAAATTATATAAATGTGTTTGATGAGCTAAAATAAAAATATTTTGGACATAGCAACCAAATTTGTAAGCACAAATAATATAAGATTATTAACAGAGATAATAATGCTCTGACAGTAAATAGTACTTGGTACATTTGGCATCATGACTGATTTTGTGGCTTGGAAATCCAAATCAATGGAAAGTTTGATTTAGTGTGTATAGGCTTATACCTAGCATACACTTTTAATAGGTAGAAGCCTACTACTACTAGGCTGCCAGTGAGGCTGTTCACATAGCCACAGAGGCCCCGGGCAGTGGATGAGCTAACATGCAACCAAAAGAGAGACCAGTCTTATGCAGTGCTAACTTTAATATGGGCTATGTAGCATAAACGAGGTGAGCTCTGCAAAACTTGCATTGACATGTACACTACACCATTGCTCTTTTCATTAGTTTGAAAAGGGTGCTAAATAGCCTCTAGTATTGTCTCAATACTGGCTACACACATATTGGCTACATGTTTGATAACATGACAGTGCCTAATGCACCTCATTATTGGAAGAATTAGCGGTAGCCTAAGATTTCTCTACTGAAACACCCTATTAATCTGTAGTTTTTTTTTACTGAATCGTAGTGTTTCATACTGCTCTGGTTAGTACAACATGCTTTATCTATTAACAGGTTGCTCTCCCCTTGTGGGATCTTTAAATACTGCACGTATGCAGCGGGTTGTCATGGCAGCACTGCTGGCACTGGTGGAGAGAGGTGTGGGCACTACGTCATCTACAGCACCCAATGCCAAGAACAGCACAAAGGCATAACAATGAGGGATCTTACATTTCTGTAGACAATTGTTTTTATTTTAAGATTTTACTCTATAAACGTATGCAGAATTGTATACACACCAACCAAAAACGTGCCACATAAAGTGTAGAAAGTATAAAGGTTAATTCAGAGTAAGTGTTCAACCTCATGCCGAGTGTGATCTGACAGGGTATGATAACCTAAACATACTGTTTAGTATATCAATATGCGTCCTTTCAGTGCCTCTGCTCCCTGGACATTGTTTACCATGGAGCATTGTGGTTCATTACAAATTGCACAGCACTCATTCCATTGCTCTCTTTATGCCTGTGTCAGTTGGCCAATTTATCCAGACTAAACCATTGGTATATTTTTTTTATCTAGAAAGGAATCTCAGGTCTCCCACCATTCTTTCTGTGCATGTGCATTAATTTTGAACAGGAATACTATGGTTTGCGGTCACAGGAATTGCTCTTGCTATCAGTTCCAGACCAGAACAAAATTGGGAAGGTCGGCTTTCATGTTCACGGCCCCCTTAATGTGGAATGAACTACATCTTAAGACTGTAAGATCAGGTCTCTCTGGGAATTTTCAAGGACATTATAAAAGGACTAGAAGAAATAACGATTGGAAAATGTGAACATTTTCTTTTGGAATTCTATATTTTTTTGGGAATTCCTCTTGAAAATTACATTTTTCTTCTCAGTGTGACCACCTGGTTAAATAGAGGTTTGATAAAAAAATTATAATCAATTGTTTTTAGAAGATTAAAAGGTAGTCTCAACCAGTAACAGCAGAGATTAGATGTGGTAAAAAAGTTAATAAAACCTCTTGGGTAATCACTTTAACAGTACAATACTTTATGGATGGTTTGGCCAAAAATAAAAATAAAATAAAAAAAAAACCTTCCAATTCCCTTTTACAAAACAATACTTGAACCCTTTACAGAAATCCAAACTACAGTGCATCCGGAAAGTATTCATACCCCTTCACTTTTTCCACATTTTATTATGTTACAGCCTAATTTCAAAATGGATTAAATAAAAAAAATCTCTCAACATTCTACACACAATACCGCATAATGACGAAGTGAAAAAGGCTTTTTAGAATTTTTTGCAAATGTATTAAAAATAAAAAAAATGAAATATCATGTACGTAAGTATTCACACCATTTACTCAATAATTTGTTGAAGCACCTTTGGCAGCAATTACAGCCTCAAGACTTCTTGAGTATGATGCTACAAGCTTGGCACACCTATTTTGGGGCAGTTTCTCCCATTCTACTTTGCAGATCGTCTCAAGCTCCATCAGGTTGGATGGGGAGCGTCGGTGCACAGCCATTTTCAGATCTCTCCAAAGATGTTCAATTGGGTTTAAGTCTGGGCTCTGGCTGGGCCACTCACAGACTTGTCCCGAAGCCACTCCTTTGTTATCTTGGCTGTGTGCTTAGGGTCGTTGTCCTGTTGGAAGGTGAACCTTCGCCCCAGTCTGAGGTCCAGAGCGCTCTGGAGCAGGTTTTCATCAAGGATCTCTCTGTACATGGCTGCATTCATCTTTCCCTTGATCCTGACTAGTCTCCCAGTTCCTGCCGCTGAAAAACACCCCCACAGCATGATGCTGCCACCACCATGCTTCACTGTAGGGATGGTATTGGCCAGGTGATGAGCAGTGCCTGGTTTCCTCCAGACATGACGCTTGGCATTCAGGCCAAAGAGTTTAATCTTGGTTTCATCACACCAGAGAATTTTGTTTCTCATGGTCTGAGAGTCCTTTAGGTGCCTTTTGGCAAACTCCATGCGGGCTGTCATGTGCCTTTTACTTCCGTCTGGCCACTCTACCATAAAGGCCTGATTGGTGGAGTGCTGCAAAGATGGTTGTCCTTCTGGAAGGTTCTCCCACCTCCGAGGAACACTGGAGCTCTGTCAGAGTGACCATCGGGTTCTTGGTCACCTCCCTGACCAAGGCCCTTATCCCCCGATTGCTCAGTTTGGCCGGGCGGCCAGCTCTAGGAAGAGTCCTGGTGGTTCCAAACTTCTTCCATTTGCTAATGATGGAGACCACTGTGCTCGTTGGGACCTTCAATGCTGCAGACATTTTTTTGTACCCTTCCCCAGATCTGTGCCTCGATACAATCCTGTCTCGGAGGTCTACAGACAATTCCTTGGACTTCATAACTTGGTTTGTTCTCTTACATGCATTGTCAACTGTGGGACCTTATATAAACAGGTGTGTGCCTTTTCAAATCATGTCCAATCAATTGAATTTACCACAGGTGGAGTCCAATCAAGTTGTAGAAACATCTCAAGGATGATCAGTGGAAACGGGATGGCCCTGAGCTCAATTTTGAGTGTCACAGCAAAGGGTGTGAATACTTATGTACATGTGATATTTTTATTTTTTATTTTTAATACATTTGCAAAAATTTCTAAAAAACCTTTTTCACTTTGTCATTATGCGATATTGTATGTAGAATGTTGAGAATTTTTTTTATTTAATCCATTTTGGAATTAGGCTGTAACGTAATAAAATGTGGAAAAAGTGAAGGGGTATGAATACTTTCCGGATGCACTGTACATTAATGCTTCCTAATCCAAAAAATATACCAGGGTAAGGGGCATAAGGGTGAATGCTAGGAAAAATGGCAGACTATTTTAGATATATTGAGAGCTTTGAAAATATGTGTTATATTCTAATCAGCTTGCTATTATACTCAAAATCTGGAAGAAATTGAACATACACCAGAAATACAATTATAAAAATAAAATAAAAAAAGTCACAAGAGCAATAAGGGCCCAAGATTTGTGCAGTACCTTATGTGCAACTGCATTGCAGATTCTACACTCTGCCTGCCAACCAGGTCCTATGGAGTTTACTTTGTTGTAAATTAAAGCTTTAACTTTCACTATAACAAAAATATAGATCCAATGTTCTAAATAATTGCCATCTGTAAAGCATTATAGCAAACAAATGATTGTGTGCAATAATCTCTACCTTAATATTAATTAGTTTCACCACCCCTGTGAGATTACAAATATTAGAAAATAAGCCATTTTTAAGTTGTAGAGTTTTGTCATTTATGTATATGAAAATAAAATGATAAACGTCTGGGTCAGTCTGAGAGGATATTTCAAATAAACAACCAGCATTCCCTGTAGAATTTAGCTGGGAGAGGAAAGCAACCTTTGAGTTAGATAAAGAATAAATTAAAAAGAGCATACAAAGTAGCTATTAAGAATACACATGCGTAAGCAAAACTACCATAGAGGTTTTCTCCAAAACAGAGTCCTCTAGATTTTACAATCTCTGGATAGTCCCTGCTGCATACTGTATATGCAGAAAAACTTCAGCTGTTTGGGTCTGGGCAATTCTCTTTTTTTATGCCAGTGTGATGAACTGCAATGTCATCCTGCTTACATAATGCCTCTGGGTGTACATTGATCATAAGTACATTAGGGCTGTAAAGAGCTACAGGCAAATCTTGGAGACACAAAGTATTGTGCAGCACCTGCAAATTTCAGCTATCTCTGATGACAAACCAAAAAAGGATGCACAGCTAATGGTAAGTATATGGTTGACTATAAACTTTCTTTTTAAAGATACAATTACAATAGTCAAACTATAATTCTAAAAATATTTAATACATATGTTGGAAGGTATACACATTTATTGAAACAAAATGCAACAGTAATAAAAAACAGTGTGTGCTTATGTAGAAGAGTAGACTACACAAAGTACTTGTTCCGTATAATCTCTCCGCCCTCTACCTCTACTTGTTCGTAGAGCCATTTTCTGTCGCAGCGGCATTCAACGCCACATTTGCGTGAGCCGCACTCAGGGCAAGGGTAGAAGCAACCCATACAATCCACATCCAAGCAATCACACATATCCTTGCCGCAGGACAGTAGTTTGCCCTTGTTGTCATATACTTTACTCTTGGACCCCATCGTCTGTCTGTATGTTAAAGAGGTAAACACAGAACAGTAAGAAATCATGATTCAAAAAGCCTTTAAAATATTTACCCTACAGTATTTAGAGTAATTGTTGAAAAATAGAACCTGAACTAGTTAAACACTAAATTAGCCATACCTTTCTCTTGATACACAAAAACAAACATGAGTCAATAAATTAAATATTGTGAATAAGGACATCAAAATGTCTTAATTTCAATAATGAGCAGTGATGCATTAGGCAGCACTCTAAAGTGTTATCCAGTCTTACCTGTCACTTCCTGAGGTTTTGCCTGCCCGTCCTCGTCCACCCTGTCAAGACAAATACTATATTAGATGGAGTAGGTGGGTTATAAACCAAACATACATTCATTTAATTGAGTTCAATTTAGGGTCCTTAAAGGGATAGTTCACCCATTATCATCCGATACCAATGTTGTTTTTTAGACAGTCTCTTCATTTAGCATTTCACAATAAAACAGCAGAATGTCAAACGAGTTCAGAAAATTACTCTATTGTGTTATTAGGGGTCCTTCCTGATTTAAAAAAAAAAAACTACCGTCGTTTTCAGTCAACGGGAGAGCGTATGCTGGTTCTATGTTTGATTCACGCAATGATCTTTGGGCATTGTGGTGTACAATGAATTAACAATTTAAATGCCAGTGGTTGGAAAAATATGTGAATTTCACTTACATTGATCCTATGACCCGAACTTGTTTAATAAACTTACATAAAGTGGCTGTGTGTAGTTTCTTGTTTTGGGAACCCCTACTGATTGCTTACTGTAATTATTTTACCGGACCGTCGCTAAGAAGACATTCATAATGTTCGTGGTCACTGCATGTCGCTAGCAGATCAACGACTATACTCCAAGCATGATATTCTCTTCCTGATTTAGTGAAGCACTTCCTTGTGCCATAAAGCAATAAAGCACAGTTTTGCGGGACATCGGAACAGGTGGCAGACAAAAATGTGTTAAATATTTAGACTTCAAGAGGACTGATCTGAACAGCGTTTTTTTTTTCATTCTCTCAGACATTACAATGTGCATACTGTAGAAAGATATTGATACTCCGTTAATACAAAAACGTTGCATACAACCGCTTTAATTTAGCCTAAACAACAACATATACTGTTTAAGAATATCTGTGAAGTATCCCTTAATGTTTAATACTTAGATATTAAGATTCTTGCAATTTTATTGTACAATATCTGCTAAAACATGTAACCTAACCTTCTTTGCAAGATTTCAGACCTTGTAGTGGCTAAACTCTAACATTGTACTGGCAAAAAACCTGCCTTGCAAAATGTATAGGGTTTTTTAGCCTGTGTTGGAATTCCTAGAAGCATGTTATGAAGTTAATAGAGAATATAGATCTGATAGAGCCGAAGAGTTAGTATTTTGCAAAGCAAAGGTTGCAAATGCATGCTAAATTGCACTGCCATATGTATCAGATATACCTGATATAATATGGCAAGATTGCACCATGTAGTAGCAAAATAAATAAACATTAATTAGACCAAATCTTGCCATTAAGCTTTTGATTAATGCAGTGACTTGACTAAAACTACTTGCAATATAAATAGTAACTGGCAAAACAACACCAACACAGTTTTGATAGTTGGAACGGCATACATTTTAACTACCCTAACCGATTAACCATATGTTGATGACATTTCATTTGAAAATTTCTTAACGCTTTACCCGTAAGCCAGAACTCCCTGCTTGTCGTCTGTCCCTGCGTTGATTGGCTGCCTTCTCTCTGTCTGACAGCACGCCAAGTCGGGTTGCAGGGTTTGTATCCTTTGCCATCACCCCTCTTTTCCTCAACTCAATCTATAGGGATTTGATAGAAGGTGTAAAAATTAAATCAATAAACATCCCAATAAAAAAATCTGCCAATTAGCCTTAGGTCAGCCAAATGTTGTGCCTGTGTAAGGAGAACTTGCAGAACATTTTGGAAGATTTAAATTAACTTTAGTTCAACTCATCAAATTTAATTCAAAATCGTTGCACATACCACCATAGCAATCTGTGATGGGCCTGAGTGTTTTCAACAAAGGTTAATCTTTTGACAGAAGGGATTTAACATGCATGCAGTGGAGTGTAAATAAACCCTGAGGGTAAAATGATGTAGGTGTGTTGAATACTAAACCCAGACCTTGTCATTCCCTGCCACAAACATGGTAGGTACGGCATCCTCTCTAAGAAACTGTTTGCCATTGTAATCTCGGAAACAATCAGCTCTGAAATGCTCTGAGCAGAGGCAGGTGTTAGGCGTCGGGGTGAAGTTTTTCATTCCAAGACTTTGAACCCATTGGCTGGCAAGTTGGGGTTTGCTAATGGGGAACCTTTATGAATAAAGCAAATAGAAAACATTTTTAGTAGGCTTAGGATACAATCAACATAATAAAGTGCATATCCTTCCTTTGGTGCATTTCATGGCTGTACTATACCAGACAAGTCCCACGGTCGTCGGTTGGGTCCGTTTATCAAGTAAATTAAAATTTGTATTTTGTCTATTGTTAATCAATTGTCACGCGGGTATTGTTGCAGTTCTTAATATATGTGCAAAGGATGTTGGCTATAGCTAACTCAGTAACGTAGAGAATACAACTAAACTAAAGTTTTATATGAATACAACATCAACAACTATTCATATAAACAGCTCAGTTGCTGTCGCGATGCAAACGTTTTTTAAATGCTGGATTTCCTAACGTTGGTAGCTATCTAGTGCTAGTTGGAGCAGGACAGGAGAAGGCTGGACAATTTAAGCAAAACGGCAAACTCTGCCATTATGACTAGCCTGGCTTACCTGTAAAACCTAATTTCTGACCCTTTGATAAACTTGTTGTTGCATCCAGTTGCTGCACAAATAACAGGCATTATGCGAAACTTAAGCGAACTAAGGTGAGGAAACAAAGGTAGCCAACGTTAATATTTGCCCGTGCGTGAGCCTCTCACGGGCTCCGATACGATAACCTCGCGTTAACAGCTGAGCAGTTAGCTGAGCACCAAAGATAGTCCACAGAGAAGACCCCCGTTTCTCAAACTGTACATTACATATCCAACCAGTAGGAGGGGACAAAATGCTAACGAGAAAAATACACACACTGGTTATTATTTTGGAATTTGAAACTGACACACAGCGGCCTGCAACGTCTTTTGCATAGTTTTTTTTATTTATTTAAATGTCTTAAACTTAAACAGTCTAGGGATACGTTTTTTTTCATAACATCAATATGATAAATTGATGGTCGCCTGCATTATTTTACCATTAGATGTTCCACCTATTTTATGTACAAATAATAAATAAAATAGTCATGAATTCTGTGAATATATTCCAGCTTCAAATAAAAAAAGAAATAAATAAAAGGAATTACTAGTTGTCCACTTTGTTTTACTGTTCAACGGAAATTGGTCTGCATGAACTTAATATGTCAATATTGTTGTAGCTAGGTAAATCATTTTTCATGTCAATCCTGGATATGTTTCATTACTTTTTTTTTGTCCATCTGTTTTACTCCAGACCGGGGTACAATTTTATCTTCTTTTTCCTAGTCTTTGGTCTCACATGACAGACAGTCACTTACAAACTCTAGGAAGCTGGGCTAATACTGCTAGCATCATTTCAATATTGAACCACGAAACTGGTAAACTTTCACACTATTCAATTAGGCAAGCAGGTCAAGAAAAACGTGAATGATAATTTAAGAAATCACTACTGTTATTCCGATTGTTTTGTTTCTATGTAACATGTGTTTAGGATGGTTCGTAACCATTAAAATTGTACTTCTTAGCAGTAACGTTAGCTAACGCTAACTGAAGCGAGCACAGCCATTTCACACACACTCAGCCTCTTCCGCAGTCAACATTACATTAGCTAGCTTTGCTAACTATGTCTATTTTGATTGCGAAACAACCATTTACTATTTTGTATAGTATACAACTGTTTGATCTGACCTGCTCAGCCACCTAAACGCTAGTTAAATGTTATAATGTTAATGCCGTTGGAGTTACTGTTACGTTGCTAGTTTAATTATTACTTTGAACTTTGGCAGATAACGCAAAGTTGTCAAAGTTATTCTCTTGACTTTAGCTTACATTCATTAGCTAGACTAATTTTGGCCTTCCTTGCATGGGATCTGCTAACGTAGAACTACAAGACCTTTGATTGTGAAGCTAGCTGTGTGTGTAACATAGATATGACCACATAAATACTTTCAAATTGTGCAGGTCACGGTGCCAAATTGGGGCCTGTTTAGCTTAAGCCTGACCGGCGTTGTGTTGCGCGAGTCTGAATTGTGTGTTGACTACACGTCATCTTTCGTCTAGCTATTTTTATCTTAATACATGTGGGAGTTAGGTTTTAAATATTAGACTACTAGGGGAACTAGACGGAAAGGAAACGAGTAAATAATCTATGTTCCGATTTTTGGTTATTTTGCTGAGTATATAATATAGTTTTGCTTTAGTTTCATCTACTGGTGGCCTGAGATAACAAGTCACCATAATTTCCCACGTTCTTACGCGAGTTGATCTTGCATAGACTGTTCTGAACCACACACACACACACACACACACACACACACACACACACACACACACACACACACACACACACACACACACACACACACACACACACACACACACACACACACACACTTCCTCTCTGTCTAATCATGATAAAGAATACACACTTTGTGACATTCTAAACTAAGGTTAAGGTGGAGAAGTGGTAGACCTATTTAAAAATGGTCTTCCAAAATGGAGAGATTTAAGCTAAATGGCAATAGCCATTTTTTAAGATTAAAAAAAGGTAAAATTTGCTTGAGTATGTTCATGAACCTTCCAGTAAATATACTTTTAATGGTTTGTTTTCAGACATCTCCCATCACTTACTCAGCAAACAAACAGTCCTAAAGTAAAGCAAATGTACAACAAAAAGCAAAAACAAGTAGCAGGTGTACCTCTGACTACCCTGCTGATCTCCAGGGCAGGGGGTATTGGCAAAGTTTTGGTGGAAACAATGTTGTTTTCAATAGAACTTGTAAGCTGGCTAACATGTACATAGTCAGTCTAAATTTAGTGTATACATACATACATACATACATATACATACTCCGGAAATTGGGTTAGGTTGTGATATTTTGGAATTGTATGAAGGGACAGATTCGGACAAAGGTAACTGATAAGCTGTACAGAACATTGGACTTAGTGTGTGTGGGCGAGCAGAGGTTTCCTAAGGTTAAAGGCAACACACACAAAAAGGCTACTCAGCCTCAACTTATATACTTTTTACACCCATTTAATATGGTTCCCGCCGAACATTTGAACGGATATTGATTTCTTGTTGTTGCATTTGTAGTGAAAGTCTCTCATCTCTCTAAGCTATTTGGGCCTATAAGACCTATAAATAGGAACACTGAACATTTAACATGCGTTGTTATTAATACGCTTTGTTTGCAGTCTCTGATAATACTTCCCAGGTCAGATATAGCCTAATATTTTATGTGTTGGCAACACCCCTCTCCCATAACTATGGTATATTTTGTTTACCACACTTGTTTTTGTGTGTGTCTAATATTACTAAGGCATTATATTAGTGTAATTGAACAAATAGCAAGCACAGCTTTTTCCCCTTCAATGATTGCTGTCTAATGTTTATTATTAGTGTGATTGTGTTGTCAGGTTGTGTAAAAAGGGTCTGCTTAGACACTCAATCAGGAAAATACTTGAACACAAGGCCCTGTGGGGATTTCAGAGCCATGTAAACGACCGATAATAACCTCTCCTGTTCCTGTTTTTACCCTCCCTTCTTTTCCCTTTCCTCTTTCTCTGTTTAGTCTCTATATCTAACAGTACACAGCAAAAGGGATTGCTCCTCTTATCTCATGATATTAGAATTTTTCTCATCGACCAGTCAGTCAGTTGGATTCAGTTTTTATTGACTTGTTAATTGCGTGAAGTTCTGGTCTCGCATCAACAAGATGGACAGATCATAATATTTACAGGTATGCGGAATTTACAATTCATAAGTAGTCTTATCTTGGGTATAGTTGGTATAATGTCAAAGTTGGCTCTTTAAGTCTGCTGTTTTTATAAAATAGACTGTAGTTTATTTAAATAATAAGCTCAAGTTAACTTGTGTTCTTTGCAAACTTAATATTGGCCCAGTTCGGATTACGTTTAGGGATAGGTTTCTTTGTAATTTAAGGATGTGGAAAACAAAAGATTGTTCCAATCTGAGACTTTGATAGTCACTTCAAGTCTCTTGGACTGTTCAACAGGTGCATATTGATTTCGTTATGACAAACTGCTGTGGAGAAGATGTCCACGCTGTGTGCGACTGATATCACAGATATTAGTCAAGGTAAGAGGTCAAATATGACATGAATATAAAATACATATATATACATATATATATATATATAAAGAATGCTGTTATTATGTTATTATTTTTTATGTTTAAACTAAGTCATGTATTTCATGTGTATATTTAATGGAAGGTGCTCAACTGAACAGGACTTAACAATTAACCATATTACTCCTAGTTTGGGTTAGGGATGGGGTAAGTGTTAGCTTAGATCAAATTGTAAAAAAATGTAAGTCGTGCATTTTTTTCAGGTGAGAGGAACGTGTTTGATGTAGCCCCAGAGTTGCGACGGGACTACACTGGGGACAATGTAGGAAGTGATACTGAAGTGAAACATGAGGACCTTTTGTCTTTGGACCTGCCCCACCCTGCAGAGATGTCTGTCCCCCCACAGAATAGGCCCCTGTTGGCAGAGATGAGCAGCCCATTACCCATGGAACCTAACAACATTAAACTGGACCTGGCTGCAGGTGACATTCCTGCCACTACAGGTGGGTAGAGCATATTTAGCATCCCTGATCATGTCTTTTAACCTTTAATTCAGGTTTCTGTGCATAGAGTAAATGAGCAGCTTTGTCATGAATGGACCATCGATTGTTGTTGTGGACATTTGTAATTTTATGCTTTAAGATGTATTTTCCAGAGGATCGTGAAACCTTAAGAATGTATGTGATTGAGCATTACCTTGTAGTGAGGTTCTTAACAAGTTCTGTACCCACTTAAGGTCAAGACATACAGTATAGTTGAAGAATCCCTGAAATTATACCCTTTTGATCTTACATCAGATCATGCAGTGCCGATGTCTATGAAATGCACCGTGTTCATGGTTTGTGATATTTTGTAGATGGCCAGCCATTGAAGAGGAAAAAGGGGCCTGCCCCTAAGATGCTTGGAAATGAGGTGTGCAGTGTGTGTGGAGACAAAGCTTCAGGCTTCCACTATAATGTGCTTAGCTGTGAAGGCTGCAAAGGCTTCTTCCGCCGCAGTGTGATCAAAAGTGCTCAGTACTCTTGCAAGAACAATGGCCGCTGCGAGATGGACATGTACATGCGCCGCAAATGCCAGCAGTGCCGCCTGCGCAAGTGCCGAGAGGCAGGCATGTTGGAGCAATGTGAGTGCTGTTATGCTACACAGTTTACCTGTAGATTGTGTAAAAGTATTTATATTGTCTAAAAATTGTTTGGAGACAAAGACAATATTTTGGTTGTTAATTTTCTGCATAATTCTGTGTAATTTAAGTTATTGACCCAAAAAAACTGAGATAATTTTCCACTTTTGATGTATGAATTGTTATTCAATTAAGTTTATGTTGATGACATGTATTAATTTGGTTTTACTTGTTGATTTCCCTTTACATTTGAGGTGTTCTCTCTGAGGAGCAGATCAGAGTAAAGAAAATGAAGAAACAGCATGAAGATGAAACGGCACACATGTCAACTGTCCTGACTCCCATCCTAGCCCAAGAAGTTGCCCCCTTGTCACCTGAACAGCAGGAAATGATAGAGAAGTTGGTATCCATGCAGAAGCAATGCAACAAGAGGTCCTTCATTGATCGACCCAAGGTCACGGTGGGTTGATGATGCAAATTGTCTGGAATTGTGACAGGAAATAAGGTTGTAGGCTATTCCTAACCTGACTTTGTTCCCAACTTTTATTCCACTACAATTTGTTTTGGCCCATACCCTCAATCAGAAAGGGCTCCCATTGAAACTTATTCTCATGCAGTGGCTAAAGAACATAATCAAACTAAGTAACCTTGGTTATGCTCTAGCCAATATTGCATGCTAAACACAGTATGCTAACAGAACAGTAACTATGTGTAAAAGTTTGTTGATATAACAGTGCAACGTTGAATAAAACGTATCTTTAGCTTGCTTTGTCTAATCAAGAAAATACATTTTGGACACAATTTATTTTTTTAAACTAAATTATTCTTTACTTCATTTGATTGTTTCCCCACAGCCATGGCCAATGAATCAGGACCCACAAAACCGGGAGATTCGTCAACAACGTTTTGCCCACTTCACTGAGCTGGCCATCATGTCTGTTCAAGAGATAGTGGACTTCGCCAAGCAGCTGCCCGGCTTCTTAGAACTCACCAGAGAAGATCAGATTGCATTGCTAAAGACCTCGACTATTGAAGTTAGTCAAGTATTTCCTAATATGGTTATTTAAAATCTGTTTTGTGGCTTTTCCATCTTTTTGTTGCTACAATTATTTATACCATGCGTTTTCCATTATGAAATATCTGCCTCTCGTTCTGCTCTGGTGACTGATACATTTGAGAAGTCACCAGAACACTATGACATCGTTTTTATAAATTTTTAAACCAATAAAGTGTACTACTGATTTCTTTCTCTCATAAATACGCTTGACCTCAATTCACTAAGATTGACTTTTGGTGTAATAGATCATGCTGCTAGAGACATCCAGAAGGTACAATCCTGCCATTGAAAGCATCACGTTTCTGAAGGACTTTAGCTACAATAAGGAGGATTTTGCCAAAGCAGGTACCCTCTTCTTACATCAAAGAACTGGCGGGCTCATCTCTCACATAGAAACAAAGTCGTTGGCACTCACAAATAAGAATGTGGTACTTTTTTTTAATGTACAGCAGCAGGACGGCTGCTACATAAAATAAAAGTATCACATACCTATTTGTGAGTGCCGACAACTTAGTTTGTTATCACCTTTTTCTGTAAGCCAGAATCCTTGTAAGTTTCACTTTCTCTCCCACTTAATAAACTGATGCATAACATAACTATTTTTGTGAAAGGGGTTTTGAATATCAATTGTGGAAAAACAGGCCTACTGATTGCACCTTATTTGTTGATCCAGCAAAAGTTAAAGCAGCTACCAATTCTTAGACATTATTTCCCATGGATGTACACTTTTACAGTATATTAAGTGTTGCAACTCGTTCAAGAGAAATGTGTTGACCCACTTCCTAATTTCTTTAAATGTTATCACATTCTTGCTTCTAAAATAAAATGCTCACACGGTATGTTATTATTGCACCATTTTTCTTTCCAAAACATGACCTTTAGTTCCTTCCCCTATAACCTTTCTTTCTCTATTGGTTTCCCCCCAGGGCTTCAATTTGAGTTCATCAACCCCATCTTTGAGTTCTCCAAGGGAATGAATGACCTCCACCTAGACGAGGCCGAGTATGCCCTGCTCATTGCCATCAATATCTTCTCTGCAGGTCAGAGTTCAACGGCCACTTGAACAGGTTCCTTCATACACAGGAACAAAATGAACATGCTAGCCATTCACATTGGGCATATAACCTTTTTTACAGTCGGTTTACATCTTCAACTAAAATCTAATGCTATATGAAGTGAATGCTATGTGAACAAATAACACCAAATGTTGATAGTTTTCAAAGGTAAAAAAAAAAGTTTGCCTTTTCATTTACCTTCACTCATTTGTCGGTGATGCATTCATTGTCCAGGAACTTTTTTTGATCTAGGTGCTTTTTAGAACAATTTAAGAGAGGCCTTCTTATTTGTAGCAATTTTCTAGCCTTTATTGTGAGCAGTTTCTTCCGCTGTGCTACTCCGGCATGAATCCAAATTTTGCGGAATGTCTTTCTTATGGTGGAGTCAAATGTACTGACCTTCGCCCAGTTGAAACAGTCATTCATGGCAGTTATTCAAAATTCCTCCATATTGTGGTGAGAGAGTGAGCAAAAAAGTATTAGCTGGTAGAAGCTGGTACACGTTATGACACTGGCTATTGACTTTTTTATTACGTTTCCCCCCCCCCCCAAAATCTTAGATCGGCCTAACGTACAGGATCATGATTTGGTGGAAAGGCTGCAGCAACCCTATGTGGATGCACTTCGCTCTTACATCATGATCAAGAGACCAAATGCAAGTGCTCTTTTTACTACTTCACAATTTGTTCATTATTTACTAGCACACTAGGTTGGGGTAAATTTTATTTTGGTAGTTTAGGATGAGTTAACAATGTCATGTACAGTTACGCAAGTTGCATTAGATTCTAAAAGTACACAGTCCATGTTATTGAAACATTATATTATCTCTCTATTATTTCAGTGCTATATCTTACATATGTTTTTTTATTAGTTGATGGCTAATCAATGAAAGTAAATAAATCCCCCTTGTGTATAATTCATTATTGTCCGATCGAGAGACACCAAGAAAATATATTTTGTGGATCTCAATTATTTACTGATGAAATGCCTATTTCCGTTGGAATTGCAGTGGAACTTTTACCATATGAAAAAAAACATGCCTAATATAGGAATGAATCATTCGTTTTTTAAATTGTATTGCTTCTTCACAAGTGCATTGTTGGAACTACGGTAGGTTTAAAGAGTAAGATTACATGATTTAGAATAAATCTAAGTATTAATACTGTGTTCTTAATGACTTTATGGGTACGTGGTTATACCTATGTTCTATTGTATCAAGTTTTTCTTTGGTTTGTTCATTATTTCTTCTATTGTTCTACACCAGGATCACCTGATGTTTCCACGCATGCTCATGAAGCTGGTTAGTCTACGCACCCTCAGCAGTGTCCATAGTGAGCAGGTCTTTGCGTTGCGCCTCCAGGACAAAAAACTTCCCCCCCTTCTCTCTGAAATCTGGGATGTCCATGAGTGACGTGATGCGGCTCTTTATAGTTCCACATGGACAACTCAGACGAACACTGCCATCACTGTAAGAGCAAAAGGACGTCAGGTGATGGGAAAATGTGTCCCAAGAATGACACTTCTGTCTATTCCTCTGACTGAAGATCAGGTTGGCAGTATTGTTATTTTCTTTAAAATATCTTGCAGAGTGGTGTCGACACTTGCTCTCTTGAGGAGAAACAAACTGAAATGCGATGAACAATGAAATATGCACTCTTGGTTCTCGTCCTCTTTGCTATATGTTGTCTTGTGACTGACATAGCAATGATGCTGGAATGAGCTGCGGTTTCACGGTTTGAGGTTGCAAGCCGCTGTTATCTCTGATCTAGTTCTGTTTGGCTGTCCTGGTGTTAATCTTACTGTGAGTAGATTTGGGCAATGACTCTGAACCATAACAGTTGGATACAGATAAAAATGTGTCACTTTATTGCAGCAATGCAGTATAATAAGAAACAGAAGCATGCAAAATGCTACACAAGCTTAGAGATAAACGCCAGGTATTTGATCCCTGATTAATGATATATCGTAGGACATCTGTTTGATATTGTATTTTGTATTAGAGCAGTTGGAAGCGTTATATAATTGGCATACTAAAACAGCTCTGAATTGTGTATATGTTTTCTAAGTTAGGTGATTTAATTTGACGTTATTGTATTCAAAGATCCACCATGGTTTACTACTTGATTTTTTTTCTTTTCTTTTCATAACGAAAGGGGCTTCTTGTCATATGTACATGTACATTTTATTTTCGTCTCAAAAATCTATTTAGAATAATTATAAATTAAAATATTATCATTTTGTTTTAATGGG
Source organism: Galaxias olidus (assembly GCA_026901105.3). Lineage (NCBI taxonomy): Eukaryota > Metazoa > Chordata > Actinopteri > Galaxiiformes > Galaxiidae > Galaxias > Galaxias olidus. The sequence continues at coordinate 196,071 of JAPMUY010003273.1, forward strand.
AAACTTTAAATATCACTGGACAAGTGACTGACACATTGAGCCCCTTAAGCCCCTTAAACTGTATACTGAGTATACTGATGGTGTACTTTTATCATACTTTATATATACACTATATATTTAAAAGAATGTTCTGATGTAGTCTCACAGACTGGAGAGGATTAATTTAATTAGATCATGAACCTGTAAATGCTTATATTACAACAATGTGCTTATAGTTATATTTTCAAAAGAAAGCAACCAGCAACGCAACAACTGTACAACATCTTTTGGAGAACCATTGTCAAAAGGAAGTGTTCTAAACACTGCAGTGAGCAGTCATCAGAAAAGTATACAGTAGGAATCATAAAACACCAGTGATTAATATATCCTACATTAAAATAGAGCTATAACACTTCAAAAAAGTTAATGTAAAGCCTGCACCCGTGCCATTGCATAGAAGAGCACAGCAAAGTACAATCGGGTAGCAGGCCAGGTTTGATCATTTAAAGATAGCAAATCTGTCCAACTTCTGTTCTGCATATTTATAAAAACTCTAACTGTAAAAGTGAAGGAGTGCCTGCTCACATTTTTGGGTTTAAAATTAAGCTGGCTAAATGGCTGTGAGCTCCAGTTGTGATGTCTGCTACCTAAAAAAAAAATAAATAAAAAAAAAATATATATATATATATATATATATATATATATATATATATATAACTAGAAACTTGCAATATTAGTCTGATTAATAATGAAAAAGTCACAGGACGATCTTACGTCTTTATTGAATTGTAAAAAATGCTGCTCTGTTAATCAGTCATTCCTAGGGATTTCTTTGCATTCCTCATTATTGTAGTCCAATGGTTTACTTGTATTACCCTGTTTTCCCACAATCTGAATATTCCAATGATTATGGCTTTTAACAGATCCCATCCAAGTTATATTCAGACACAACACAATTCAGAAGTGTGTGTGTATGTTGCATAGTTAGTGACTATACTTTGTTAACATTTTAGATACTGCACAGATCATTGTGATATTTTTTAATACCCATCAACAATTTTGCATGGTCCTATTAATTTTACAGCATAATAAACCCAATGGTATCATTATTTTATTTACAGATGACACAGCCTTGTGAGTAGAAAATAAAAACCTAAAAACAGAGGCATTGTTATATTATTGTCCTATTCAAAAGTAAAACCTGTATGCAAAGTGTGATATGCATTTCTACTTGAAAACAAAATATACTGCTTTGGGTCTTCTGTCATACACTATTAAACAGTTGTTATTGACAGGTCTTGCCATTTTTGCTTCAAACACAAACACACGTGTAGAAACTGTCAGACCCTCAAAGTCAAGATTGTAAATCTTGCACTGTTAATATCTATTCATACTGTCGAGGATGACAATTTATGAACGAGTTGAAATTATCAAATATACACAGCTTAACTTTTCGTTCCTCTCTTTCCTTTCATAGGTTCTTTATATATTTAATTTTATTATGCTGTTTCTACCATACTCATTGTGCTACACCAACTCTTTAACAAGTGACTATTACATTTTTCCCTGTAATGTCTGATTTATTGTCAACAATCTGACGAAACCCCTAAAGAATGGTTACTAAATTAGCTCCGTGATTAAAAAAGTTAAATTAATAGGGAAATATCAAAAGAGGGTTATCATTTCATGTCATGTTTGTCTGATTTTCAATTGAATGTCTAGTAATTTTTCATTTTATTTAATAAACTGTCAATGATGTTAGGGATGGAACTGAGTGCTAGAGTACTATGAGGTTTTCCAGTATTTTTCAATTGCTGCATTACGATGAACAAAAAATTATAATTTTCCTTCATTACCCCAGTTACGATCCTATGAGAGATATAAAGGAGAAGTTCCCTGAAAATTAAAGATACTAGTTTTACACAACTGGAAGGCAGTCTACAGTGTGAATATGGCATAAAACAGCTTTTATGTCTCATAAGTCACAGCTTATTATTTTTTTCATATATTTAGGCCCGGTTTCCCATACAGGGATTAAGCCAAGTCCTAGACTTAAAAACCTTTTCAATGGAGAATCTTCATTGACAGTGAGATTTAGTCTAGAACTAGGCTTAATCCCTGTACGGGAAACCGGGCCATTATGTATACAGGGTTGACTGACTAAGACTAAGTCTCTTTTACAACAGTACCATGTTTAGAAGGCAGGTTAATTAAATAAAACAACCAAAATAAAAGATTTAAAATAAATAATATAACTGCTAGTATAGCCCGTCTTATGCAAAACCACAGCACACGCAGATGCCTATTGTCTGTCAAATGCAGTTATGTGGACTTTGGACAGATGTGCAAACTTGAAACGTGAGATAGATGGGAATGGACTTTTGGTGTACTGTTGTATTGCATCAAGCCAGTGGGATGAAATGTGAATACAAGATGAAAGTCGATTGGTGGGGATAATGGTTTACAATTTTGATTGCATTTATTTTATAATTTACAATCAAAATGAAAATAAGAAACCCTACTGCAGGCACCTGGTTGATGGCATGGGTTTGGCTTCAGTCTGAAATGTAATTGATATTAAATTATTATTATATTAGTTCAGTTTATTGTATAAACCGATCAGCCACAACATTAAAACCGCTTGCCTAATATTGTCCAAGTCCCCCCAAAACGACCTCGGACCCATCGAGGCATGGACTCCACAAGATCTCAGAAGATGTGGCACCAAGACTTAGCAGTACATCCTTTTAAGTCCTGTAAGTTGCGAGTTGGGGCCTCCATGGATCAGCCTTGGTGTTCCAGCACATCTCACTGATGCTTGATTGGATTGAGATCTGGGGAATTTTGAGGACATATCAACATCTTGAACTCATGTTCCTCAAACTATTCCCGAACAATCTTTGCAGTGTGGCAGGGTGCATTCTCATGCTGAAAGAGGCCATTGCCATAAGGGAATATCGTTGCCATGCATGTGGTGTACTTGGTCTGTGGTATGTGTCAGGTGGTATGCATCAAAGTGATATTCACATTAATGCCAGGGTTCAAGGTTTCCCAGCGGCACATTGCTTAGAGCATCATACTACCTCCGCCGCTTACCGTCATCCCAAATTGCATCCTGGTGCCATCTCAGGTAAATGACGCACCCGTACGCCATCCACATTATGTAAAAGAAAACGTGATGATGCTAGGTGCGATTCATTCTGTGTTTTGACACCTTTCTATTGCCATAACCTTTTTTGAATACATAGGTGCTACATTCGTTTTTCTGTGGGATCAGTCCAGACAAACTAGCCTTCGAACCACGCTCATCAATAAGCCAATTTGACCCCCCATGACCCTGTCACCGGTTCACGGTTGTCCTTTGGACCACTTTTGGTAGGTATTAACCACTGCTTGCCCATTTTTTCTGCTTCCAACACAACTTCAAGAACTGACTGCTCACTTGCTGCCTAATATATCTCACCCCTTGACAGGTGACTTCGTAACGAGATGGTCGTTGTTATTCACTTCACCAGTCTGTGGTTTAAATTTTGTTGCTGATCAAGGTATATTGTCATACTTGACCTCCACCTTTGCTTAGAGCTGTAAACATTGTTAATATGGAATTTTTTATATTTGCAACGCCTACTTGCAAAGACTAACTTTGTAGGCTCTTGAGCACGCTGAAGTTATTTATGCAATAATATAATTTCCATGCTATGTCCAGTTGGTCTCCACACCTATTAGTTAGTTGATATTCTACAATCGTACCTCGATGCCTTCAGCGGTTTCCAGGCCAGGGGATGCGATCAGCAACTACAAGGCTTTCCATACCCATTCTCAAAGTGGTACAGTCTCTTTTCCCGTGACTCAATGCGGAACTCCCTGCAGAATGAACTGATGGAAACGTTGTGAAGACAGGTTTGCCGCTGCCCATTAAAACGTGAACACATCATGTTTAACGAGGACTCACATAGAATAATTGTCTAAGACTAATAATTGGAACATTCATCAATGCACAAAGGTCATCTACATCCCAGGATTTCTTGTAGGCACCATCGAAAGACCGACGACGACATCAGCAGCAGCTGCCTTAACGTTAGCTAACTAAAGCTACCTAGCTATTGACGTTAGGTAAGAAGAGCTATTGCGTCTTTGCAAAACGAATGTTGTTTCTATCTAAGGTATGGTAGGTAATATTTGCTTACATTGGTCACTGACGATATGTTAGGGCAGGAAAATGTTTTACACCGTATAACCTCAAACATAGGTTACATCGCATCACTCCTATCGCTTGTCTGGAATATGATAGCAAGCTAGGCTATTAGACTGTCGGACACGGCCAGCTAATCTTCTTGTGACGTAGGAAATGAAGTTGCACTGGCACTGGCACTGCCACCGGCAGCCAGGCACCACACATTGATACAGCGAAACAAGGCGGTTAGCTCGCACCCATACCATAGCCTACTTAAAGCGTTCGTGAAATGAATGGAACTTAAATAGGCGAATGCAAAAAAAAAAAAACCTCCTTACTTAGCCAATAACAATTTTACCAATGTAAATGTAGCAAAGCTAATTTGACTAGCTTTCTTAGAATTAAACTGGCGTTGCTTTTTTACCATCACCACCTTGCCAGCCAGCCTGCGCAATATGAAGCTGAAGGGGGGTTATGCATCCCCCCTCTGACAGTCTAAGGTAACTAATGCACTATTTAAGGTTAGCTTGTAAATGTTATTCACTGCCATTGGTTTACAGTTCATAACGCTTTACGTTGAGCATAGCACTAGTTCAAGAAAAAATAAGTGACTGGTGTTTGATACTGGTATATTGACTGAAGCCAAGGTCGTTTTGACCTTACCCAGATAACACACAGACATACATCTGAAGGTAGTTGCACACAATGCTGTAAAACAGAATGAAATATGACTCCGACCTCAACGTGTTCACGTCACGACCATGTATAGGCCTGCAGTGTAGCACATGTGAAAAGCTTCTAACCAAAATAAATACCCGACAGAATACACTCTTTGGGACATAATGAATAGTCTAGCGTCAAGGTAAACCATATATATTATTTACTAGCCAATCAATTTATGGGGTCTGTAAAAACGGAATCCCCAGGTTGAGTGTTATATTTTTATTCTATTTTAATTTTACCCAGATAGAGTTGGCTTGTGGGTAGGCTTATGAATCATTACCCCCATGCTTACATAATCACTGAATACAATTGCAAAAAAAAAAGACAGGATTAATTTGTGGTTGTTTGTTTCTGTTGTTTTAAATACTGTTTAATTTATAATACCTGAAAGAGCACAAAATTAGCTTTTAAAAAGCCAGATTAGCCATAATAGACCTACATGCCATGATGCCTGTCAATTGCTGCCATAATAAATTGGTGTCTGCCTTTCTTGGTGGAGTTTCGAAGATACCACATGTTTACCTTTGTCAGGAAAGAAGAGGGTCCTAGGCCTTTAAAGGCCAGGTATATGCCTATTGCAGTGGCTTGCTATAGAGTGAGAGTTTTCTTTTTAAAGTATTTTTCTGTTAACGTCTATAAAGGATTTTTCACGATTTTCTCTGTCCATAGCTTACCCGTAAATCTAAATAACAAAATTAATTGGTTATAAACTCATGCCATGATAAAAAAAAAGAAAGTGAACCTTTGTAGTAGGCCTATATCCCTTAATAGGTAAATAGTAAAGTAAATAATAGACTAAAAACTATGGTCCACATAAAAAATATGTGATGTGATATCAAAATATTCAGTAAGATCTTTAATGTTTTTACTTTTCTGTGGCGCATGGAAGGCATAATAGGCCTAAATCAAGCTGAAAAAGAAGAAAGCAGTTTGGGTTGCTATGACAATCACGCTGCTTCCTATTGCTTCAGGACTAACGCCAGCATTGAAGGCATAATAGCAGGCATAATAGCCGGCCACACAACCAATTAAGCAAGGGTTTGCATTCTTCCCAATATTCTACAATCGATTCTAGTATGTGAATGTTACTGATGCTCAGATCAAGTTGATGTCCGTGTGTGTTTTGAGATATTGATACGTAGGTAATTAAGAATAAACTTCAGCTTACTTGGCAATATGTTTTGACCCTAGAAACAGTACCCACATGGATTCTTTCTTTGTCCTTAAAAGCATACAGCTTAACAGTGATCTTTGTTATTTGTATTCAGTGGTTATGTAAGCACAGGGGGTAGACCAAATGTTAAGGGTTCTTTAAAATACAACACAAGTCCCTGGTTATTTTGTCTCTGACTGTCATTTGCTGCAGTAGTTGTAACATAATTATTCAAGCGTTTATTAGATAAATTAGAGCATCTGCCTGCTCTGGTCGCCCATTATGTTTACACAAACACACACATTTCCATCTTTTGCTGGCCCATTCATGCTAGGTCACAGTAAGATAGTAGGAAATTTGTTAATGGGCCTTGCCACCTTTGGTTTAGCATCACCTCAATGCCAATTGGCTGAACAGTTGGGGATAGATATATTATGTACTCATGCCTGTTGTAGGCCTTTCAGCATATTTCCTGCTGTTACCATTAACCAAATGTAAGAATCAAGAATGATATTGTTTGTTACTGCACTGTCTAGGCACACAACAAAGCTGAGTAACACAGGAAGGCCATCAACTGTTCTCTGCAAGCCTATATTTCACTTAAAGCCACTTCTACGCACTAACTAGCTCTTAATCTTTCATTCTCTCTTCTCAATTTAAATATTTATTTCCTATCCCTGTCTGAATCTGATAACACTAAATACAAAAAACAAACAATTAGGGATTTGTTTGTGTGGAAATCTCTGAATTGACTATGCATCATGTGACTTTCAGTTCTTCTTTGCCTTGAGGGAGCTTATAGCTACTCCCAGCTAGACCCAGGCCCACTTTAAGCTGCTTACCTCATCAGGAGCTTTAACTCTGTGGTCCAAGGAGAACAATATCAAACAGTTTATAGGAAGAATGGTACTTCGAGAGATCACCTCAGTGCAGAGCTTGGTTGTGACTTTTTTTATATCTTGTTCGCATAATAAACAGCAATTGAAATGTTTCACTGACATGATTGAACAACCATTGAGAAGTATGGTAAGAAGTCAAACTTTTGTTCTTTCACAGAATGATAGCTTACTCTGTTTATTTATGTTGTCTTGTGAGCTAATTGTCAACTGTCATGGGGATGTTAAAAATTATCATGTGAACATGGACAGGGATGATTTAAAGCCCTGGTTTAAATTATAAAAGAAGATCTTAAAAGGCCAAGACTAATAACACATTATATGTTTTCTTTCTCTATTTCAGCCATCTCTACAATAATTGAAGTGGCCACAATGATAACCGCAGTCCTGCTCCAATTCTATCCTACACCAAGAGCTTCTTTATCTTGAATGGAGAGCTGCTGACTTTTTGATAGGTGATATATATCGAGTTACCATGACTTGAAAATACTGGAAAAATGGAGAGAAAAAAAGCGTGCCCACGCCTACTGGATTACATAGTTGTGGTCGGAGCCAGGTAAGAGTTAAAAGGCTGATAAGAACTTGTTTTGTATTAAACGTCAACAATATTGCATTTCTAATTCAATTGTCCGTCTTCCATAGGCAACCAAGCAGTGACAGTGTGGCCCAGACCCCCCAGCTGCTCAGACGCTACCCTTTGGAGGACCACCAAGACTTTCCACTCTCACCTGACGTTGTGTACTTCTGCCAGCCAGAGGGATGCCTCAGTATACGCCAGCGACGGGTCAGCCTTCGCGATGATGCCTCCTTTGTTTTCACACTTACAGACAAGGACTCGGGAATTACCCGCTATGGAATCTGTGTCAACTTCTATCGCTCGTTCCAGCGAGGCCACCATCGCAGCCGAGGAGACAAGAATGCCCAACCTGAGACGACTGTACAGACGACGGAGAGTACTAGCGAGGGGTCAGATGGCGGTGGTGGAGGCCCTCCGTCCTCATTATTATCACCCACTACCAATACTGATTCAACAGCACCCCCTGGAAGTGGATCGGAGAATGAACCACCAGGCGGAGAGCCAAATGCTGGCAGGTCCCCACGGCACAAACGCAGCAGCACAAAAATGGCCAACAGGAACCGCAATAGCACATTGACTTCGCTGTGCATCATCAGCCACTACCCCTTCTTCTCCACCTTTAGAGAGTGTCTGTATATTCTCAAAAGGCTGGTTGATTGCTGCAGTCACAGGTTGACTCAGCGGGCCGGACTGCCCCGTGCTACTCAGAGGTGAGCACTATACATTCAATCTGTAACTCACTGTAAATCAAAGCAGTAAGTGGTGTAATAAGAATTAATGAATAAATTAATGAACAGTTTTAAGACCGTTACTTGCTATTCAGGCAATCTCTCAAGGGTTAGAAACAAACATAAAAACACACTTGAATGCTGTACAATTAAGCTTACAATGATGCTGAAGAATTTTGCTTTCCTATTTGCAAATACTGACCAACCCATTTCCTCCAGTTGTTGATGACTTCAGTGCGGTCACCAGTCATTATCAACCATAAATGTTGATTGAAAATACATTTTCATATAATACAACAATAAAGTTATGCACACATACACACACGTCACATTCGGTACCAACATATCCACATGTCACATTCAGTTCCAAAATATCCACATCAACGTTTGCAGCCTCGAGACATTGACAAGAGATTTTTCTCAGGAACTTGACCAGCACATCTCACCTAATCCCATGACAAAGCACTAAGTTAGAGGCAGTGAGGTGGGAGAGAGATGGATGTTGCCGTGCCGCCTGCGGATAATGAAGACCTCAGTGACTATCATGACATGCTATTGTAGATGCGGCACGGCGTTGACAGAGACTGAGGGGAACGTTGCGTAATGGCTGTAGGGTTCTGCGCCAGAGCTGAGACAGATTGAGGTCTTTGGCTGCCGGAGGGGAGCAGCTGCAGTGGGCGGGAGGGCTCTGAAGAGCTAATGATTTATCCCCCTACTCACCACAGATGCATAGCCTAGCACTCACTCCAAAGAGTGTTTAATGTTGTTGTGTGCTTAGCACATTTGAGTGGAGGGTTCCATGTCAATTGACTGAAAAAGTGTTTCAGGATTGTCTGTCAGTCTAATTTTTTCCAATCACTTGAAACCAGTGTCATCAGAGATTGCCTGTTTACTTGTCTGTTTTTGCCCATTGAGGCTAGTGTACAATAATCATCTAATGTCCTAAGTGTATCTGTTGTCGCATGTGATTAGTACCAGACTGGTGCTCGTACAATGTTCTTAGCTGTGCTTTGAATTAGAGTTTAGAATTAGTCAGTTAAAACCTTACGCTAACCTCTTATTCTTTTTGATTATTGTATCATCGATTTAAGAACTAAGACAAGTCATGTCGAGTGCGATGTATGGTTTGATATAAATTATATTCACACAATATTGTGCGTCTCAATGCATTTAGCTAAGTAATAATAATTCTTTGCATTTATACAGCACTTTTCTGAAACCCAAGACTCTTAAATGTGCTACTCCTTGTGTTTGCAGAGATACCATGTGGCGTGTTTTCACGGGGGCACTGTCTGTAGAGGAGAAGGGCAGCCAGCTACTGACTGACCTGCGTGAGATCGAGTCCTGGGTCTACCGGCTCCTGCGCTCACCGGTGCCAGTTGTGGGCCAGCGTCGCGTGGACGTAGAGGTGCTGCCCAAGGAGCTGCAGCCAGCTCTAAACTTCGCTCTGCCTGACTCCTCTCGCTTTTCTATGGTCGATTTCCCCCTGCATCTACCCCTGGAGTTGTTGGGTGTCGACGCCTGTTTGCGAGTGCTCAGCTGCATTTTGCTTGAGCACAAGGTAAGGGTTGAGAAACGGTTAATGAGATTTTGTTTAAGGGCCTAGCCTAATATTACCATAACATATTACCAAGGTCTTTTGATATATTATTTTCTAATCCTGTTATTTTATACGAGTGACCACTTATTAAAAGAAAAGAAGCAAGGTATTATAAATGTGGAAAATAGTGATCAGTGATCAGAGCATCAGTAGTTTTGTTCTCCATGCAGATACTCTATGCCATAGAGTCTATGGCATCTCTTCCTGAGCAGATGTCGTTTTCTTAGAATGCCATACAAAAATATCTAAAACACATATTTCCATCACACACCTCCCCTCAGGTCTCATTTATTAAACTGTATGTAGGATTCACATCAAAAGGTTGCGTACGGATGAAACACAGAAAGTGCGTGAGCACGTCCCACACAGGTTTCCTAATATGAATCGCAATCAACTCAAAATGTGAGCGAGCGTCTTGTCCCACCCTTTTAACGCTTATAGTTGCCTTTAAATTGTCAGTGAAACGCCTATAATTAATATTCGTCCATACCGACTGCCCAATTCAGAACACCTTCGGGTGTGGTAATTTCCCGGATTGAAATGACAGGACCATTATCACATTGACAGGTCTGCGCAACGAACATGTGATAACACTATATGAAACTGTGCTCTCGTATCTGCCCGACTGAGGCATCGAGGACGGCATCAGTTTAAACTAAGTTTGTCCTAATGGTTACCTTGTTTTTTATGAGCATAACTTTCAGGACAAGTTTTGTTTAATAATTACAGATTATATTAAATATGCTTCCCGACATATGAGGAGTTCTGTGTTAAAAACAGATATCTCCGTTTGTATTCATTATCCTAAATCATGTTTTTTTTGTGATGTTGTGTCCACTCCAGGGAATTGTTCATAATACCTGAGAGGTGGTTTTTTGGTGTATTTTACACAATGATATCAATTTCAAAGCATTTTTGACTACATTCTTCTGCCATTGGAGTCGCGGTATAAAATTTCTACACTTTGTGTGCGTAGCAGCGTACGCATGGGTCAGAGTTAAAGTACAAGTGTGCACATTCTCTTGCCAAGTTTGTTTTAATACATCACACATTTTCCGTGGGAAGTGGCGTACGCCTCTTTATAGGTCCCGTTATGTGGGTACGCAATGGTTATAAATGAGACTGCTGTTGAATTCCTATTTTCTTTGTTCATTCATTTTATTTTATAAGACATTGTCTTGTGTAAGCCTTCACTGTTTTAGTTGTCAAAATACAAATGCATGACACTAATAAAGATTGTAAAATAAGGTCAATATGGCACCATCTTATGGTTAGTGTTATTCTGAAGACTATCCTATTTGGTTGTTGTGTCAGTATAGATATTTTGTTAAAAGATCAAGTTTCTAGCCCATGTATTCTTATTACATCCTGTGGTTGTTGGTCCAAATAAGATGTAGAAATCAAAAAGCCTAATAACAATGTACATTATAAGTGATTTGTGTAATGCAGAACATTGCCGTGCTTGGTATCAAAGTAGCCAATTGGTTGCAATGGTTTTACCAATTTCCTGCCTAAAATACATATGACGTGATTTCCAGGTTGTTCTTCAATCACGAGACTACAATGCTCTGTCGATGAGTGTTATGGCATTTGTGGCCATGATATACCCTCTGGAGTATATGTTCCCGGTAATTCCCCTTCTGCCCACCTGCATGGCCTCTGCAGAACAGGTAAATTAACACATCCGGTAGTGATTGTTGCAGTGGTAGTATAAGGAGGGCCAGCTGATAACAACAAATGCAAAATATGTGTAAACAACATGACAAATCAAATGAAATACAAAAATAGTCTATTTGTAAGTGTTACATATTGAAGTTTGCCCTTTTCTTTTCCTACAGCTCCTCCTTGCCCCTACTCCCTACATTATAGGTGTGCCCGCTAGCTTCTTCCTCTACAAGACTGATTTTAAAGTACCAGATGATGTGTGGCTTGTGGATCTGGATTGTAACAAGGTTAGTCATCTACAATGGAGATGCCTTAATGTCTGTCGCATCACTATCACTTTTTCTGCAAACCTGTGGTTTATATAACTTTTAAAGTGCGTAAATGGTATTTCATTGACCTTCCAACATGCACAATGCACACTCTTTTTTCAGTGTGTCAGTATCCATTCAATAGGTCAACAAACGATATATATATTTATTTAGACCGTAGGATTGTTTGACTATACGTACCTCCCACTTAGAGAGAGTCAAATGTTTTTCAGTTCTTTACGCCCACTGACCATGTAGTGTTTCTCACACAAGCTGGCATCTACCACCAATGATGGTGAGTAATGTTCCTATTGTTTAAAGGGCTTTTGTGGACAGTATCAGTAGCCTACGCTTCTGTCTACAGGTTATAGCACCCACCAATGCAGAAAGTCTACCCCTCCTCCCAGAGCCAGAAGCGACAGAGCTGAAGAAACATCTGAAGCAGGTACAAAAATGAATTGTCCACAAAATTGTCTCTTTGGAGTATTTAGTTGTTTTGCAGGAATATGAAGTATTTTCACATGTTGTCATTTTAGTCTTGGATTTTCTGATGTTTATTTATTATTACTTTCTCCAAATATGAAACCTCCCTTGTTTCAGCTGTATGGAGACTGGTGGCTAAGCACACCTGTTCTTTACCCCTACTGAGTTGTACGTACCTGCTAAGTGTGTGGATGCGTTTGAATTGAGCATCATATTTAACTAACAAAAACAAGTTTTCTTCTTTCCCTTCTTTTTGTCTTTGCATGCACTAGCTCTTGGAGGTAACATGTTATGATTTAAGGTTTTGTTTATCTGGGACCACAGAAATAGCCTGATAGCAGTAGAACTGCCTAACCTCTCACCCCAAAACCTTGCTGAAATAACCACACATTAGAATCCGGTTCTTATTCATGAATATCCCTTACAATTTATTTTCACAATCTTTACAAGTGATCTTTTTCATTCACAAATTATGTGGGTTTTTACAGCCATCAAGCAAACAGAATCAAGTGTTAGGGCATTTTAAAATATATTTTCCAGTATATATTTACTGTAATAAATAGAGTTTGATAAAACATATGCATATTATACACACAATATGTAAGGATTTAGATTCACATATATTTTAGTAATACTTATGTGTTTGTAATAATTTTCAATAAGGTAAATTGTACTGAATTGAATTGAACTTATTTTATGGAAAAAACCCTTTTCATCAATGATTTATTTTACCATAGATATGCCATGAATCAGAACCAGTTTAGCAGTTTTGTGTGATAAACAAATTTTTCAGCGTGCTTAGGATCGTATGTGTATGTCTTTCTCTATGCACATATGAGTGTGTGTGTGTGTGTGTGTGTGTGTGTGTGTGTGTGTGTGTGCGCGCGTGTGCGTTTATGCGTTTGTGTGTGTACCATAGAAATATGTGTACTGTTAAAATGTTTTGAAGATCTAGCAGTGTGAGTACCACCATATAAATATTTGTACCCTTTTTATAATTCTGTAAACCAAACAAAAAAAAGTAAATTGTTTACAGATTGTTGAAATAGGCTGAGAGGATTAACAAGTGTTTTCCCCCTAAGCATTAAAATAAGTAATATAACTCCTACGTGATGATTGATAAACAAACTTTGCAAATACAATATTATTGGGGATTTGTGGTAAAGTTTGGTCCAACCTTCACTGACAAAAGTTTTCAGATAAGAAATCCAAAACAAATTGTCCGAGTTAAAACGTATTTGTAGTTATTTGCAGTGGGTTTCTCTGTTGTTATTGTCAAGAGATCTGCTCTTTTATGTGTCATCTTCACAATTGTAAAACCATGACATTGTTTCAAGTTGGTCAACTATGGAGTTTCTTCCATGAGTCTTTTTTTCTGTGTTGCATTTTTATATTATATCCATGTTTTCGTTTTATTTGACTTTTTCTCACTGTCTTTCATGTGTTGATCTAGAGATGGGCATCTGCATGTAGCAATTAACATTATTATTTATTCTACCAATGGCTATTTGCTGTTTGGGTACAAGAGTTTTCAGACTGTGGACATGATTGTGAAATATCCGGCTCTTTCACTTCTTCCACATGGTAGTATCAATGATGCTATTTGACACAATCATGATTCTGGCAAAAACGTTTTATCAAATTGTCAGCATTTTGCATAATAATAAGATTAATTGGTAGGTCATTTCTTACTGGTAACACATTAGTCCATCTCTAGTCCATCTATGTTGTGATTTTTCTTTTTAGCTACTTCCCTTCCTCCTGTGTTTTCACTCTCTTTGAACTTTACTTAATCTCATCTTTCTGTCTTTCTTGTTCTCTGGCCATGTACCAATTTAATAAGTTATTATTTTAACTATATTAATCTAAGTAATTATTTATGTACTACGGTACTACCCAGTATATGGATTCCTGAACTGCGCTTCTCAGTTAAGCTTTAGACTCAACAGTCATTGTAAAATAATTGGTCATGGCCCCTTCCACAAACTTTTTTTTTTACCCTTCTGCCAAGTGGTTTGAATTTTCATGGACTGCTCATCCCAACCTATCCTGTTATCCTTGGCATTTCTCTTGTCCCCTTCCTAGTGTCTGGTTAGATTGACCGTGATCACCCAAAAGCAGATCTTCTCCTCTGACAATAAGGTTTTTAATTTCTCGTTCTGTGGAATGTGTTATGCCCCTGCACGAATACTCTCCCATTCTTTGCCCTTCACAATATTAAGATAATGTCTCTCTATCACGATCATGTTAAAGAGAAATCCATTTTATATCATTATAAAATTTCATTTTAAGACAACACTGCTTACTTTCAGCTTAAGCATGATGGAATGTATGCGTACTCTTGTCATTAATGTAAACAAAACATATAGTTAAGAAGCTAATCCCTTTCACAAAGTAACATGCGTCCAAGACTGACCACCAAATGTTTCATCATGCAATGCAACACACTGAACGAAAGTCTGCAGCGGTTCTAAGCAAAATGTGTGGTGAAATCCCGCTCCCCCTCCCTGTTGCTTCTTTTCCTGATCTTCCCCAAATGGCAATCCCATTTCAGGCAACAGAATGCTTATTAAAATTGCACTTGGGTACTGTAAGTTTTAAACTTATATAAGTAATATTAGTGAAGTAAGGCAAGTAAACTGCTTCATAAATCTTCACAGAATAATAGCAAAGTTCCTCTAGTCTTTGACAGCTAGATCACTATGTCCCACTGCTATTGATGCCTGAGGTGAGAATGATTCATTATGGGTTTTTCTTCTTTGTAGATTTATTATTTTGGTATAATACAATTTTATCTCCACTTGATCTAGGCCTTGGCCAGTATGAGTTTGAACACCCAACCCATCCTGAACCTAGAGAAGTTCCAGGAGGGCCAGGATCTGCCCCTGCTTCCACCTGGACGTGATAAGGCTTCACCCTCTTCCACCGAATTTAACCCCCTCATTTACGGCAATGATGTGGATTCTGTGGACGTTGCCACCAGGTAAGGTCGTAGTCTGTTGTCCATTTGTGGTTATTTGTGCAAAATGTTTAACCTATGAATGTTTAGGTCTGTAAAGAAGTGACGCAAAGTTAAGGAAATGTGAATGGCAAAATATTATTTCAATTGGAAATGACAGAGAAGGTTTGTTGAGAATATGAACAACTCCTCTCCGACAGGGTGGCAATGGTGAGGTTTTTCAACTCACCGAATGTCCTACAAGGGTTCCAGATGCACACTCGTACATTGCGCCTGTTTCCACGGCCTGTGGTGGCTTTCCAAGCTTCATCTTTTCTAGCATCTCGACCTCGCCGCTCCAGCTTTGCTGAGAAACTTTCTCACACTCAAGCTGTGGAATTCTATGGCGAATGGGCACTCAATCCATCCAACCTTGCCTTTCAGAGAATTCATAACAGTAAGCCTGCATACAAGATGTCTGAAATTAGTGTCTTAATGTGTTTGATTTATGAATTATTTTGCCAAAGTGTGCCATTGCACCAGGCAGCCAAGTTTTAAAAGCGTCTGATGAAAAGGTTTTGGTCTCCAATCCTTTGTTCAGATGTATATGACCCCTCTTTGATTGGAGACAAGCCCAAGTGGTATGCTCACCAGCTGCAGCCGGTCTTCTATCGTGTTTATGATACGAGCTCTCAGCTGGCGGAAGCCATGGCTGGTCCCTTGGAGGATGAGGGCAATGATTCCGATCCCACCGACGATAGGTAAGAAAGAAAGGAACAGTTACATTTTGTTGTCGTTGACCTCCATGCATTCTAAAAGCCGTGGTACATAGGGTTTATTGTATTAAGGTTTACTGTAGTTGACACGGTTCTCTTGAAATGGCTACTTTTATTGCCACTCTCTTTCTTTTTTAAAGCGGCAGTGACAGTGAGGCATATGATGATTCAAGCTCTTCCTATTCCTCGCTTGGAGACCTTGTGAGTGAGATGATCAAATGTGACATCCAGGGAGACACTCAGAGTAAGTATTTCAGTCATGACGTAACCCTCACATTCCTTAGATAGAACAACGCCAACTAAAGCACATCAAAATGTGATTTTAAGCTTCAGATGATGCTCCTGTCATAATAAAGAAAATAAATGTTGTCCAAATCTCTGTTTTTATGATGTCCATTAGAAGTGGAGCCCCCTACCCATGCTGCACTGGGGGACGCAAGTGAGGTTGAATTCCAGGAGTTCAAGGGGGTTGAAGGTTCAGACCGTCTACCTGAGGGTTCTGATGGACCCTCTGATCCTTCAGACGGACAACCCTTACGCTCAAGCTCCAGCACCACAGCAAGCTCAAGTCCCAGCACTATCATCCAAGGATTTAACCAAGTTAGTGACTTTTATGTTTATATCGTAATGACTGCAAGCTTATCCTATGTCTTTAAATCATCACTAGCAGTATTATTTGTGACATTAAAATGAGAATGTAAATCAATTTGTTACATTTCCAGGATCAGGCAGAACCTGTGGAAATGGAGGCTTCAGCAAGTGCTGCTTTACAGAACCCTGTCCCTGGATTGGGCAGCCAGCCTTTCAGCCGATCTACCCCAGGTTCTACACCAGTTGATCAAGCCAACAAAAAAAGAGAGTATGACAACCCATACTTTGAGCCACAATATGGCTTCCCTACTGAAGATGACCCTGAAGCAGAGGAGCAAGAGGAGTCGTACACCCCAAGATTCAACCAGAATCTCAATGGCAACAAGTGTGTTCAACTTCCCTATTACTTATTCAATTATTTATTCACCATCATTCAAATTAGTTGACCATTTTTATCTTAGCTCTGGCTTAAATGTTTTTGCAACAATTCAGGATCACAGTTTGTTTTGTTCAGTACTTTTTCAAATATTCGCTCGGTATCTCACTTATGGGAAGCGCCCCTGGGCGTAACCAACCATGGAAGCTCCAATGGCAGCACGTCTGTCATGGACAGACAGCTTAAGTCAGTGACCCCGAGGGTCCCACCCCAATTTATAAGTCACTGACTGACCCCTAAAGTAATTTCTTGCTCTCTTCCCCGTGAAGACCACATAATTGCTCCTCCTCAGCTTGATTTGATTTATCCTACTACACCTGCTTAACCGTTCAGAAACGAGCCGTTAAGAACTTTGTTGCCGAACGCAGGAGTTGGTGATCTTTTCAGGTTGGGCGAACTAATTCACATGTTTGGATTTACCTGCTTGGTTTTTAATTCGGAATTGTTACATATTAGCTACCGCGTTGTGGTGAGTTTTCGTGACAAGCTAGTTCGGGCTTAATACCTGTAACTAGCCAATTTCGTTACACTGTCTAACCTTACCAGTTAAAGTTTTCAATTGAGTTATGGCCTCTCCTTCGCAAGAGAGTACCAAAACTAAAGACCTTGCACCTCGCCCTTGCACGGCAGCGTGCGGGTCTATGATGTTGGGGAAAGACTCTTAGTCTTTGCATAGCATGCCTTGGGATCAAGCATGCTAGCGCATCTTTCGCTAACCCCGAAACATGCCAGCATTGCCATGTCATGTCGGAGAAGACTCCTCATAGAAGGGTGCACGTTGCTTCCACTCCGAAAGAAGACCCTTGTCTCTCCTCCCCCCGCCCTAAAGGCACAGGGGTCGCCCAGGCTAGCACCATCTGGGCTGACATGATGAAGGAAAGTTCCCCTGATCTTCTGCAAATTTTTGAGCCTGACGCTCATGTCGAAGCCAACGCGGACGAGAGTAGGGGAGACTTTGAAGAATTTGACACAGAGCTTTACGCTATCGCTGTCGCGGAGGAAGATGAGGACGACATCCTCTTCTCCGCACAACTCTCCAGACCTGTCAGTGCACAGGGTGGCAGTCTCACTTCTCTACCAGTAGACTCCTTGCTGGCAAGCTTGGGCTTCCATGACCAGCCTCTTAGCTGGAAGAGGGGTCTAATAGGATCCTGTATGATGGAAGGAGACTTTCTGCCTGCCAGCCCCCTCCCAGACAGCTTATGCCTCTTGTGCCGGACTGTCTGGCAGAGGTTAGGTGCTTCTGGGAGAAGCCCCTCTTCCTCCTATCAAGGGCCTCTCCAGTGTAGATGTTCTTGGGATGGAAGAGCTTGGGCTCTCATCCCCGCCACCTGTTGAACCTGCGGTGGCCCGTCATCTCAACCCCTCCCAGCGGATAACAACCGCTGGTCCTTCCCTGCCAGGTAAACTAGAGCGCTTCACTGCCTCTACTTACCACAAGATTTACCAGGCATCAGAGCAGTCGGTGAGGGCTCTGAACTCCTCCACTCTCCTGGCGGCTTACCAATCCCAGCTGTTGGAAGACATTGGCCGACAGCTGGATTCAGGTTCCCCTGACCCGGCCCTTTGGGAGGAGATCTGCCTCATCTCAGACCTCACCCTCAGGACAGTCTGCGGTGGCATGCGGGGCTGTGGCCGTGCCATGGGCCTGTCCGTGGTGGGAGTAAAGAGCCCTCTGGCTAGGCCTGTCTAGTCTCAGTGATGTGGAGAAGAGGGGTCTCTTTAACACCAAAATAAGCCCAAAGGGCCTATTCGGGTCTTCTGTGGCATCAATGAAAGCAGACGTGTGACACAAGAAGGAAAGAGGGGGAAGCTCTTGAGACCTGCCTGCCTCGCAAGCCTGCATCACCTACTCCTCCTCCTTCCCACACCCATGCCCTGACTTGCAGCTGCGGCATCAGCAGCCAGGTCCCACCAGACTGGCTACAGACTCCAAAAGCCACCAGCTGCAGCCCAGGCTGTGAACCCCCAATCCAGGGCTCCTAACCAGAGACTATGAGGTAAGCAGTTTTTTGCAGCAACAGCGGCTAGAAACCGCCCTTCTAACCCCTCTGGGGAAAAGAAAAGGCGGGCAACCTAGGGCTCACTGATGTGGAGAAGAGGGGTATCCTCGACACATCACTCCTTGCTGTGCATGTGGAAGAGATTGGCTTCAGAATGACATTAGGGGTCCGTCAGTGACTTATAAATGGGGGTGGGACCCACAGATGGTGCCATTGGAGCTTCCGTGGTTGGTTACGCCCAGGGGCGCTTCCCATAAGTGAGATACCTCGCTCATATTTTCAAAGAACCGGGGTTACGTAATGTCACCTAAAGTTTTCAGTGGTTAATGCACGTAAATTACTGAAATACTGAATGTGACCCATACAAAGCATTTATTTCGTTGATTAGTTATCAGACTACCTTTTTGTGTCTTTCAGGGTCCAGCGTCCCTTAAGGCCAAGTAGCTTAAGGCTTCCTGGGGAGTCAGACGGAGAGGGAGACTCTCATAACAGTTCTCCTAACTCTACCATTTCCAACAACAGCGGCGATGGCTTAGGGGGTCTCATGTCTTTTGCCAGTAAGTTTCCTTTGCCGTTTGCAATTTTAGTTCTGAAAATTATAATCTTCACTCTTGAAAAGTGGCTCATTAACAAGTATCTTACTGCAGGTAACCTCTACAAGAACCACGGCACAAGCTTCAGTCTTTCCAATCTGTCTATTCCCAACAAGGCTGCAAGAGAGAAAGCCACTCCCTTCCCCAATCTTAAAGGTACTGTGATACAGCCAATTGCTTTATCTTCTCTTTTAAATTTCTTTGTATATATGTAATTCATTCATTCATTATGTTCTTTAGTTGTCTCATTCCACAATCTTTATGCCAATAATGTAATTTGTGCTTAAGTGAAAAGTCATGTTATTATGGAAAACCTTTTGTTTTGCGTGATGAGTTAGGAGTATGATAACAAACCGTTTGGAATCTCTAAAAGCTAAATATTTTAAGGACATATTTCCATTATTCGTTCTCCCTCCTCAATTGTAAAAATCAACTTTTAATAGCTGTTACGTCAAAATCTCCATGATATTACTGTACTCCTGAAACTATACTCTTATTAATAACCTTTTGTGTAAATAAGCCATCTACACATTTTTTAAATCCCACTTTTTTGATGTGTATTTGTGCCATATCTCGGGAAAGTTATTCTAGGGTCCCAGAGAGTGAGCCACTAAATTTTCATACATATTATTTACATCTCGGCCTTATTGATTTAGTAGAGCACAGGTAACTTAGCGCCTCAAAACATACCTGGAATCCCATTTTGTAAATATATGAACTGCAGGTGTTTTCAATCCTCAAATTCATCCCGGTCAAATTAGTATTGCTACTAGAGTTTTTAATCGACAACTCTCTGAACTGTCTAAATGAACAAGTTAATTCGATTTTAGTTATTTTTAACTCATCGATCTCATTTATCTTAATCACAAGTTCACATTAGCCAAATCTTATGCAGCATGGCCTGGAAACTTGCCTCGCTATCTAGGAATGCACAATACTTCTATAAGTATGGTATGAGTCTTAACACATATACCTATATCTAAGTTGCTAATTAATTATTTGCTGCTTATCTTACTTGCAGATACTGAGCATTTGCTATATTGCCACACAGTTTAAATTTACGAAGTTGTATTATTGTTTCTTTCCTTTTTGTCTTTTTTTAATGCACCAATTTTATATTGTTTCAATTTATTTCCTAAACTTATACAAAAAGAATATTTTAAGTTTGATGTAGAGGAGGAAATGGAGCAAGGTTTGTAGAACAATTTATATATTTCTTGCCTGGCATTTTTCCCCTTCGAGATTGCTACATTGATTATATGGCACTATTTGAGGAGGATATTGAGGTCCTGTCAAAGTTAGGGTTTTCTCTCGAGTAGCTGCATTCTTAAATAATGTTCCTAGGTGAATGTTAAAGGGACATTCCGAGAGAGAAAAATTTAAGTATCGCATGTAACTCAATAGCTCCGCTGTGTGTGTACAATAGCTGCCATAGCAAATTAAATAGTGTGTTGATTTGTTTTGTCTTTGTTGTTCAGATGACCCTGACAGCCCGGGTATGTTCTTGTCTGGTGTGGTGCTTTGTTTTGCCCTGTAATTTACCCCTGCTTTTATCCTGATACTACCCATAGCTCTGACAGAACTTTCAGCCTAGGTCAAGATAGGATGTACACGTTTTTGTATTCATGTATATCCATATCCCTCTTTATTGCTCCTTGTCATCCCTCTCTGTCTGACTGGTGGGAGTCTTTTTGATGCTCTATGATACACGCATTTATAGATGACAGATTTTTTAACTAACCAACGCCTAATAATCATAGTTTCTCCATGTTAGATAATTCCTATCTGAACTACCGGAACATTAGTCAGTAACAGAATGTTCACAAAAAACATCACACAAAGCAAAGTCGAGCAAAGTCAAAGTCCATTGCAAAATATTTGTATAAATCCCGTAGATAGTAAAAAATATGTTACTAATTAATATAAGTAGGTAAAATCAAAGATAAATATCTGGTTACTGCCCTTCTATTACTAATCTGTGTTACTTCTCTGATTATATCATTATGTTTCTCGCACCCTTTTCGTTTCCTTCTTGATCTTATCCGTCCTGTCGAGTGTGCATGTGTCTTTTTTTTTGTGGGCTGATGTTCAGACTGGTTCTGTCTGGGCCACTTTCCCTCCCTGTTCCTCTTTCTGCTGCACTAATTCTGGGTTTTGTGTCCAGTATTTGGTCTAAATTCTCTTATGGAGATAATAACAGAGGCTGGCCCGGGGAGCGGAGAAGGTGGGTTCCGCCCCTATGATGCGTGAGCTGCATGCTTCTCCAAGCCAGTCAACTATCTCCCAGCATACACCTCTCTCTCATTTCTACTGTCTGTCACCTGTTACAGTATGTGTCATGGAAGTCATTAGAGCAATGAGTCTGTCTGCAGTCTCTTCATCAATTTACCATTCACAATGACTGTTGCCCCCTCGACTAATTTTGTCACGTCACACCATTGTGCCACTTCACTCATGTACTGTGTACCGTTAGGTTTGGGCCCAAAATATAAAACATAACGCAGTAGCCTAATTTCCACTGCAGAATTTACCTAAAAAGGAACCGTCTAATTCATGTTGATTTCGGTGTTCTAAATACAATGCAGCTATTCATATGAAGCCGGTCTCTTGATTGAGTTGATAGGAACAGACAATGGTTACCTAGTTACATCTTCCCTATCCACCTGAGACAGGGTATTTAACCTGGTCTGAATAAGGCCGTGGTTAATTCTCAACACTAATGTCACACTTTACAGTAGTTAGGTAGGTCAAACCTAATCGCGTGTTATGTGGACACAATGGGAGCTCTAAAACACAAGCGGTCAAGAAAATTGTGCTGCGTAGTGTTCTGAATAGACACAAATATAAAGTTGCCGGTATGAGTCTTTTTTAAGCCATTCAAGAGTAATACTTAGTTTCACAACATAAAAGTGTTATTATCTATAGAGCTAATTCATAGTTAGCTTTAAAAAAGTGTTTTGTTCTTACTTGAAAATTATTTGTATCTTTAAGCAGTTTAATAAAAGAATATATGTGTAATTTAACATCAAACAATTGATGAACTGGTTTAAGGAGATATTCTTAAGCCACCGACAGTTAAATCTTTCCATATTTATACTGATAACATAGTCTTGTCATTTTAAATTTGTGTAAAATTTGTGGAACCTTTGGACTGCTTCCTAAAACAATTGTGTTAAAATTGTTTGGTGTTTTCAGAGTGAAAGATTTCAATATTGTACCCTTAATTAGGTAAATGATTATAAGAAAAGGAAAGGCAACGACATTTACCAGTTATCTATTAGCAAAATATCACAATAACATACACTAATATCAAAGTGGGCCGTATGCTTTGTTTTTATTAATAGGTTCACTAAATAAACTAAAGCTGATGATTTAACTGTTTAAGTACTTGATTTTAATTTGCTGTAATGCACATGTACAGCTCTGAAAAAAATAAGAAACCTCTGCAAAATAATTATCAAAATTAGATTCATGTGTTACTATTGAAATGTTTTAATAATATTTATAGGTACGTGTGTGATCAAAATGTACTTTTTTCTAAAATACTTTATTCAATACATTTCGAATAGCATTTAGTCCAGACCCCCCCCCCCCCCCCAAAAAAAATTTAATGTAAAGCATTTATTTGCAGTAAATGAAAAATAAAAAAATGTAGAAACTTGTTGAAATAACAAAAAATACTTTTCAGATCTTGAATAATGCAAAGAAAACAACATAATACTAATGTTATGAAGTTCAGAAATACATTTTGGGTGGAATAACCCTGATTGTCTTTCACAGCTTTCATGCGTCTTGTCATGCGCTCCACCAGTTTTTCATATTGAGGTTAGGGGACTTTATGCCACTCCTGGTGGAAATATTCAAGCAGTTCGGCTTTGTTTGATGGCTTTTGACCATCCATCTTCCTCTTGGTCACGTTCTAGAGGTTTTAAAGAGGTTCAGGTCTGGAGATTGCGCTGGCCATGCATGACATGGTCTTAAACTGGTGGTCCACAATACACACATTGCCTGATTCCAGCCTTGCCGAATCCCTCCTAGTTCATCACTAGGAAACCCAACACCTAATTCAACGCAATCATGTAAACGTTGAGGAAGACATTGTCTAGTGAATATATGTATACATTTACTAAGCAATGGAAATTAGGCTAATGTGAATGTATGCTAGGTCAAATAACAATAAGGTAGCTGTGCAACCAATGCTCCTACAATTACAAGTGCAAAGCAACCAGCGTGCCACTGAATTAGACATATATTTAAATGGAGTTTTAATTGGACTACATTAAGTTCCTTTCATATATGGGTTTCAATTTCTTTTGAATATCATATTGTGAGGCCTACTGCTTGTGTTCAATATGCAGTTATGTTCTTGATAAAATGTTGACTCCAATAAGGCTTTTTCAATAAGCTTTTAATGGTAGGTTACCACCCCCTAAACTCTGATCACAGCTGGCAGACTTGTTGACATGTAGTTACTGTGAAAATGAACTTTAACCAATTTGATCTAACCAGGTATATTAGCTATGATCCCTTTTACCGGTTTTCATGTATTTTACATGGAATACGTAGGATTCTTTCTGCCATTGTTTATTTAATCCAAGATTGATCATTGATATATTTGGCTTATTACTCGTGCCAAACCACTGTAAGTGGTTCAATTACAGTTTCTTGATTGATTGTTTGTGTGTGTAGCTGTACAAAGCATCTATGAAAACTAGCCTACTTGTTCCTGTCATTTGTTTGTATTTTCTTTTTTAAATTTTGGTTCTTTGCATGACACATTACTTATATATCCACAATCTCCTCAATCTGACCCCTCTCCTCTGTTCTCTGCCAATGTGTGATGCCCAAACACAGCGCCATTCTGACTCCCGTGTGTGACGTACCGTTTTATCTGTCCTTCATCTCCAAAACTAAACTAGTTGCTGTATCTGCAGAAGTAGATTCACTTTTGTTGTGCCCCTTTTCACGGTTTGTGAAGTGTTCTTACCAGCTTATAGGTCATTCCTTCTAGACTTTTTTTTGTGGTAGCTGTAGCAGGGATTTGCTACAGTAGTGTTTGAACTTAGTACTTGCTTGGTGCTAGTAGTAAATTAGTGCCGTTGTTATTTGCTAGTTTTCTCAGTTTGTGTACAGAACTCATAATTTTCTGCACTTCCTTAGGCTCACGTGCACCCAGAGCCCTTGTAGACCAGAAATCTTCAGTCATCAAGCACAGTCCTACAGTGAAGAGAGAATCTCCTTCCCCCCAGGGCCGTGCGAACAATACAAGGTAAGACTCATCAATAAAAGTTCTAATTGTAAACCACTTCCCACCTTAAATTGTAAAACTATAAGAAAATGTAATTCCATTTCCTATTTTGACTGTTTGGGGGATTTGAAGTGTTTGCATTCCAAATTTAAAGCATAATCATTATAAGAAACACCTTTTTTTTTCTTAGGTACATTTACAAGTATATGTAATGAATACATTGCAGTATTCTACTGTATTTGAAATGCAGAATGGCAGAAATTAATTGAAAAATTCAAGATCAAGATTTGTTTATGATATGTTCGCTTTGGAAAGGTGGATGTGCTGCAAAATTTGAGTATTCTTTTCATGGCAAATGCTGTGTAGTTACCATTTGTATTTGGATGGTATTTGTTTATTCATTCTAGAAGACTTATTGAGGTGGATTTGTTTTTCTTCAGTGAGAACCAGCAGTTCCTGAAAGAGGTGGTGCAGGGTGTGCTGGAGGGCCAGGGAGTAGGCTGGCTCAATATGAAGAAAGTGCGCCGTCTTCTGGAAAATGAACAGCTGCGTGTCTTTGTGCTGAGCAAACTCAACAGGGCTGTCCAATCAGAAGAAGATGCAAGACAAGAGGTCATTCGTGATGTGGTGAGGCATTATAACCTTTAGAGGAGGTTGTTGGGGAGCAACACTACCGCAAAAACATTATTATATGGAATATCTAAGTGATTAATGTAGCTTTTTGTTTTATGTGTGCACATTCTTATTTCTCTGATCAGGAGGTGAGCAGAAAGGTGTACAAAGGCATGTTGGACATTTTGAAATGCACAGTTTCCAGTCTGGAACACTCCTACACCAATGCTGGGCTTGGAGGCATGGCCAGTGTTTTTAGCCTGATGGAAATAGCACGTACCCACTATCAAACCAAAGGTAAGGGCATTCAATGGCACTTTAACGGTAACAGTATTTCAAATAAATATATTTTTTGCTGTCAAAATGATTACTTTTTCTATCTCTGAGATAATTACACCCTATGGTAGGAGTAGGATACAGTACATGACGCTGCCTGTTGTCATTCCAATCCAGGATATTATAAACAGATGTTGAATGATATTGAACTACTATAATTGTAGATTGCTGTTAAATTCAACACTTGGTGTTTCCCTCTTTTCCTCACTACACTTTCTTTAATTCTACTCTATACTCTCCACTACTATTTCTACTTCTTCTGTTCGGTCGACTGTTTCCCTTTATTCTTTGGCCATTTGTCTCTGTGGGATGCTAGACCCAGATAAACGCAAGCGAAGCCCCACAGACAGTGCAGGCAGTCCAGGGAGCAAGGACAGCCCGACTGGTCGTATGGAAGGCAGCAGGCCCCCTGGCCTTCTGCTTGTGCCCCGCCTACAGCTGCCACACCCCACCACGGGCAAAGGAGCCCGACACTTTGATACCCGAAGTCTAAACGAAGAGAATTTTATTGCCTCCATTGGTGTGTACCCCACTCCAATCCCTCTTGCATGTGCTCTATGAGACCCCTGTGCCCTACCATGCCCACCGAATAAACCCCCAATCCCTCGGGATGACCCCCCCCCCCCCCAGCAGTGTCTTAATATTCCATTCACTCTGACCTACACATCAATGGTCTGCACCGTGGTCATTTTAACATTTATTTACTAATTTGTGGAAATTTCAAATGACTGCATTTTAATTCACAATAAGGCCTCAAATACGTAATTGCCGTCCTTTGGTTTGATCTAGCATTGACAAGTGTAGAGGTGTCCGGAATATTGTCCTGAATCCCAGTCCCGGTTGTGTTTGTGCCTTCCTTAGCTGAATGCTGAACATATGAGCCGCAGTTTACCCCTTCCCCTCGCAGAGTTCCTTTGTTTGCCTCTTAGCACCTTGAATGCATGCGTTCGTTTTAAGTTATCTTCTAAAAACCAAAACAAATCTGCAGTACTGGGCTCGGGAAACCCGGTGGCGTGGGCATCGGTAAAACAATCGGTGCGCGTCTGTGCCTTTACTGCAGGTTTCTGCAAAGTGTGCTGTATTTAATGGCAGTTCCTCTGCACTTAGCATGGAGGGTGGAGCATTACTCCCCAGTAAACAGTCCCAAAAAAAGAGCCAAATTTCGTAATCAATTGTTGTAGACAGTTTTTTTTGCGATAAAAAACCCCACAGAATTTGGGGAGAGCAAGAGAAACACTATCTTTCTTTTTATTTACCTTCCTGTTTCTCCAGTTAGTTTGGGCTGTATACAGGGGACACGTTCCCCCAACTACCCTCAAGATACCCACACTTATCCTTAAACCCTTCAAACACCTTCAATTCTACGGAATGTCTTCTGAGACTTGCACCCCTGCTTCTGCGACACTCCATTCCACCTGCTGGCTAGCTGGTCAGCCTCTTACCCCCATCCCATGCATTTTTTTTTGGGAAAATCCTATTTCTCACTCCCATGTTTCTGAGAACCGCACTATTTGACTGGTTCTCCAGGAGCACGGTGCAAAAGCTTAAGTTTGGATGTTTTGTAATGTTATGAACAGTCACTGGCAATGGTTCAAACTGAACAAGCAATGGCTATCATTGTTCCCCATTTTGCCCTAACTGAAACATGCCACTTTTAACATTAAAAAACATCTTCAATCGCTAAATAACAGATATTTGATGCTTCGGCTAATTTTTGTTTTACGTTATCATGATTTCTCTAATGCTCATCCACCATACATGCCTACTCAACCAGCTCTCTGACTCTCTCTGTCTTTCTCTCCTTGCTTGCAATGCATCTTGGGTAGAATTGTGGAGCAGGCACCAGGATAAGCAAAAAGCTATGGAAAAACAACAGAGTAAGATACTTTTCACACACCAAAAAAGATGGGGGCATTGCCTAAATGCTACCTGTTAATTTCTCCACTTCCTTCTTTTTCCTTGCCCCCAATAACTTTGTTTAGGTATAAATAATCATGGTTTATCTATTGATACAGGTAGCAACGGGTAACGTATGTACAAAGCAATTCTTAATTCAGAGTTTGTAAAAAATATGGAGCTCAAAGACCGCACACTGGCGCAAGTAAAATATTATTTTGTGTGTACCTTTCACTTTAAGGTTGCGACCTGTGCTCATTTACAGCTTATCGCTGTTGTAACCACTAAGCTGCTGCGTGTGAGGAGAAGTTTCACTATGTATTATCCCTTTATATTTTCCCTGAGGCACCTGGTAAGTGCTGGTGAACACAGTGAGAGTATGTACCTTGGCAGCTCTTCAGATGCAGATTGTAAATGATGTCAGCTGCTTTTTGTGATCCATTTGCCCAAATGCTCATATTGTAGAATGGACCACACCAGTTTCAACAGAACGATATAATAAATAAGGGCATCAGTTATTATCATGTGGTTTATATATACTGTGTACAGGATGGAAGGTGAGCACTTGCAATAAAAGCCTACTATAGATCCAGCGGGATTACCATAAATATTTGCAAGGAGACCTCCTTTTTCTACTTCAGTTTGTCTGCATGTCTAACTGCCTGTGTCTGTAGCCTATGTCTTTCTTGTAATTTGGAACACAACGCAAATGAAATTTCTTGTTGCCTCATGCAGCTTTATTTTCATCTCTACTTTCTTCCTATTTAGTTGCACTCTCCACTTATCCCTTTGTCACATGCTGGTATTTTGAATTTAGCTGTGCAATGAGAATGTCATTCTTTGCGACCCTCTCGATGGTAATAGTATTGCAACTTTTTCAGGTAATTTCACGGTATTATAGGGTACACCGTAGTTTTGCTGCCTTTCGTGTGGCATAAGGTAAGAGTACAATCTGGATGCGTACATTGTATCCCTGCTTATAACCTTATCTGTCCTACAGGAGTTGAAGGGGGGAAGCAGCAGCGCAATGAAGCGACTGACACAGAGGAGAAGAAATCACAGATCAGTGCTGATAGTGGCCTTAGTGTTACTTCTGGATCCCAGGTCTGATCCTTTTATCATCATCTCTCTGGACTTTTTATTTTACCCAGCGATTCAATTTTTTTTAATTGTGTATATAAAAAAAAGATCCTTCAAATTACTAATGTTTTTTTCTTTTCTTCTTGTTTTACCCTGGCAGAAAAGTGACACAGAATCCGTGACCAGTTCTGAGCCACCCATCCTTACCCGGAGCACCAGTCAGGACTCTGAGGCCAGCACAGTGGTAGGGCAAAGCCAACACAGACAATGTGTCTCATTCATTATTCTAACCCTCTTGTGACTTTGTCAGCAGGCAAGAAAATACATACTTCATTGGTAAGGCAGGTCTTAAAAAAAAGTTCTAGTTTAGTGCTTTATTATGGCTGTTACATTATTATACAGACTATCCAGAGCTATTTGTGAGATTGCTAGTGAAAGTGATTTATTTTCCACACCCTTAATCTGCTACCCTATTTACATTTAAAGTATTCTTTTAAAGTTAAAAGTATGATTATGTGTCTGACATTCAGATTAGCAACAGCTCAGGAGAGACGATGGGAGCGGACAGTGACCTGAGCAGCACAGCAGGAGATGGTATTGGTGGAAGGCCTGCGCCTCACCTAAACCTTTCAAGGGGAACACTGTCCGACAGTGAGATTGAGACAAATCCCGCCACCAGCTCTGTGTTTGTGAGTAATTTACCAATCAAAGGCTGCAAACATGAGCTGAATTAAAATACTGATGGAGTCGTTCAGTTCGTCATTTTCGGTTGGATGACGAAAATACAGTAGCCTAAAAATAGAAACAGTCAGTTTATTATTATGTCCGTAAACGTCTTAATCACATATTGTAGCATTTTCCCCTAATTACCTTACAGGAAACGGTTACGGCACTAAATAGTATTAACTTCGTTGTGTTTTTGCCAGGGTAAGACCCATAAGCTGAAGCCAAGTGCAAAGGTGGCTGCGCCAGCTGCAAGCAAGGCCCCTCCTGCACAACCCCTGGAGGACATCAGTATGAGGATCTACCTTTGTGAAGGCTTGCTAGGTACTGTTTTTAAATGACACTAGACTCCAGTCCACTTGTCTTGTTTGTTTCTCTAATGTATTGGCAAATGTGGTAGGTGTTGCTGAACCAATGATCTGACCACTACTCAAATCTATTTACTCCTTACTTTTCAATTGTAAAAACATAATAGAGTGTAAATCATCTATTTAGAGGTAAGTACTGTAAATCAGGCTTGTGTTATCCTCTTTGTACCATCTTTGGTTTATTGTCTGGCTCTCTATGCCCTTGCCCTTGGCCTTTCCGTCCATCCTCTCACCTCTTTGCGTAACCGCATCTGCTTTTGCTGCTCCTCTTCCCCCTCTTGCTGCGGGGAATGCCACTCAGGGCGTGACAAGAGCTCCGTTTGGGACCAACTAGAGGATGCTGCCATGGAAACATTCTCTCTGAGTAGGGCTGACTTTTCTCCTTCTGTGTGTATTTGGGTAGCATGCATTTTCTACTTAGGTTGGTTGTTCTGACTGCCTTGTAAATGCTGCTTTGAGGTGCCGAGTTTTCCTTTTTGGTACCACTGGAGTCCCACACGCTGCTACACGTGCTTAACATGTTTGGTAATGTGTCAAAGGCATGGGTCGATGAAGAAAAGCTTAAGAATTGAATAACACAGACTGAATCAATAACAAATATAGTTGTTGAACTATATTTGCGTGTTTAAATAGAGAAAGCGATTCTTTTTATTTCATGTTTTGGAAAAGTAATGCATGTGTGTTGTGTGCAGGTAAGGAGCGCTCCACTCTTTGGGACCAGGTCCAGTTTTGGGAGGATGCCTACTTGGATGCTGTTATGCTTGAGCGAGAAGGCATGGGCATGGATCAGGGCCCTCAAGAAATGATTGATAGGTAAATAACAATTTCAAAACATACATTCTTCATGTATGTTCTTTTCCATTATTAATTTACAATTCAACTGAAGCCGAGAAACAAACATGAACACAAAATAGCTTTCAAATGTAACTACTCTAATTCTATCCACACATTTGATGTGCTATAGCCAGAATACGTGTGATATTAACATTTCCTGTCATCCTGCATTTATCACAGATACTTGTCACTTGGGGAACATGACCGCAAACGGCTTGAAGAGGATGAAGACCGGCTACTTGCTACTTTGTTGCACAATATGATTGCTTACATGCTAATGCTAAAGGTACATGTCACTACATTGTATTAGCTATACTTGGGCTTAATTGTACCCACAATGATGGGATAGAGAAGACACCTGTCTGTAGGGATTTGTTAGCTATCATAAATAAAATGGATGGTAATATTTGCAGAAAACTTGTTTAGTAGGGCATCAAGACAGAGCGTAGATGGAATGAATAACTCATTTAGGTAAAGGCCACATTATGAGTCTTCTAAAAAATTTGGATTAGGTTCTTTCAAATTATGCAATCAATCAATTTCAAATCCCAAAATGTTTTTTTGTATTTTACTGCTCACATCTATGGATTTGTCTCTGTTTGTTCAGGTAAACAAAAATGACATCAGGAAAAAAGTGAGACGTCTGATGGGGAAATCGCACATCGGCCTCTCATACAGCCAAGAGATCAATGAGATATTAGACAAATTAGCGCAAATGGTAAGACTCTTGATCTCTTAACAGATTATGATCATCCCTCAAAGATTTGCTAACACTGGGCACAAATGAAATTAATTTTTTTATTTAAATTTGTGGTTGTCTGTGCTACACAGAATGGCCGTGAACTATCCATCCGGCCCAGTGGAAGCCGCCATATAAAGAAACAGACTTTTGTGGTGCATGCTGGGACAGATACTACAGGAGACATATTTTTCATGGAGGTGCGCTAAGGGTCTTTAATTTTTAGTTTGCATCCTTTCCTCGAAATGGCCATCTCTAGAACTCAGGTTTAGGGTTGTATATCTTGATTGGCCCTAGATAAAGCCATGACAAACTTAGATTGCTACATTATATTAGCCCAGTAAAGTTTAGTGAACTAATGTATGAGGGTATGACTCATTTGATAATTCGAAAATAATTTGTATCGTTCTATTATTATACGTTGTAAACTACTTGCAAGCAGCTCAACTAGAAATGATCTTGTCGCCAGTTTTAGATGCATCTGACTTCAATCATATTGTGGATAACATGTCTCAATGCATAATACATTGGTTTATTGCAAAGACTTATACCGCTTGCTATGTAAGGATGTTAACTGGATAAATCTGCATATATACCTGTTCAGCAGACGTTTGAGCATTGACTTCCTGATGTTAATGCATCAATCAGGTTTGTGACGACTGCATCGTCCTTCGTAGTAACATTGGTACTGTATATGAACGCTGGTGGTACGAAAAGCTCATAAACATGACATACTGCCCCAAGACCAAGGTGCTGTGTCTTTGGAGACGCAATGGTCAGGAGACACAGCTCAATAAATTCTATACCAAAAAGGTGAGTAACTTGATCACTGTTTGTGCTAGTTCTGAATTAGAATACTTATTTGTTGAGGTGCGTTACAAGTATGCGAATTTGATATAATATTAACATGCAGGCAATAGACCAAGGTCTACACAACAATACAATGTTTACAAACATATAAGGTGAGCAGGGCCATATACATGTAAGTATCTGGAAGTCATTTGGTGGGTTGGAAAGTTGTAAGGCTTCTCAAGTGCAAGACAAAAAAAATATAACGTAGTGGAACGAAACATAGAAACTAATAGTGTTTGAAAGTGTACTTAGAAAAATGCCAGTTGTTGTGGTGCAATGTCAGGTTATGTTGACGAAGACATGCTTGAGTATTTACTTAACTGGAACTTCCAACCTTAATCTCTCACTCTAGTGTCGTGAACTCTATTACTGTGTGAAAGACAGTATGGAAAGAGCCGCTGCAAGACAGCAGAGCATTAAACCAGGTATATCAATTTTTTTATTGTCTGCCCTCTAAAGCTTGCAACGAGGTACTGCACTGCTATTTTAAACAATATTGGTTGGGCCAGTTTGTTTCCACTAATGTATCTATTGAATAATTTTTTCTTGGCCATCTACTTTAAAAAAATTCACCTGTACAAGAAACATACTTTTTTAGGAATCCACAGAGTAACCCTTTTACCCTGCCATAGGTCCTGAGCTTGGTGGGGAGTTTCCAGTACAGGATATGAAGACTGGCGAGGGGGGATTGCTACAAGTCACTCTGGAGGGCATTAACCTCAAATTTATGCACAGCCAGGTAGGATGCTAGTTTTCTAAAGGAAAATCCATTTGCATGATAAATGCACATGAACTTCATTGCCCCTAATTTGTAACCACAAGTTCACCCTTTTAAGTTCCTTTAACTTACCAAGTCCTTGCCTTATTTATCTCTCTCTCTCCTGGTCATCTTATAAAATACTTCCTCTAACGTCCACCAGAACATTTCAATATTGCTGTAGAGTAATATAATTAGCTGATAACTAAATATAAAACAAGGTTAGACGTTTGCCTGTTTGTTTTACAAAATGAAAGTATCTATTTCGGCAAGGAACTTAGAGGAAGAATACACTTTCTGCTATGGCTTCATTTTTTATTTGCTGTACACTGGTTGATTTTGGTTTGTTCAATACGATTTTTGTTTGGCGTGCGTGTGCGTGTGTGTGTGTGTGTGTACACACATCATGTAGTGTTATACATCCATCTACACATGTCTATAAAAGCCTATATGAAATTAAATATATTTCATATTTACAATTATGGGGCCAAAAACCTTATTCTCATGTGTGTTTGGGGAAAAGTATGTTGTGTGTTATGTATGTGTGTTAGAGATTGGTACATCAAGCTACTAACAACCTTGAGAAAAGACTTTTCATTAATAATTGGTTGTACTTCAACAGCTTATTTTAGTGGAATAGCCTCACAATTATTATGAACGTAAAGAGGAGATGAACAGAAACGTAATATCTTCTTAGCCATCCTAGCCAGGAGGCAGAGTGCATAACTATAGTACATGGCTGCCAAAGTGGGATGTGCAAGCCAAACATCATGCATATAATTTTTTCATGATCTGGAGTTCTTAAAATAATTTGATACGTTTTATTTTGTAACCTTTATATTAAATTGTAACTAGCTTATATTCAGGCTTGAATACAGGTTTCCTAAATGAAGCCGGGTAAATTACTGCTGAGTGTTTGCCATTATTACTAGCAACCAAATATGTTTGACGCATTTAAAACGATGCGAAGGGAAAAAAACATGCACATTTTTCTTAAGATTCATATATTCATTTAAATGTGAAGGCGATACTTTTTATGTTTTACTTTTTGGGAAAAAAAATATATAGAACCCTTTTCTCACTTCTATAAGAAACTAGAAGACGTTATTTATCTTCTCTCATCAGATTGAACTGAGTGTGCAAAATAATAGGTTTTTCCAGCGTAAATCAGTGGTCTTCGCTTTGTTTTTGTTTTTTTAAACCTACTTGGTTTCTAAAATTGGAATATGACAGTGAACACAGGGCTCAGTGAGAAAATCAAGGGAGTATGTCTAGGATCATATAAAGCCTCACCACTTCAGTTCCAAAATACATATTTCCATGTAAGTATGTGAATATTATTTCAAGCAAAGAATTTTTCTCACTGCAATGTTAATGCATTTAGGGAATATTTTATTGCAATTATTTGGCTTCCTATACATTTTAAGGATCCTTTGGCTAAAATAGGTTATAGACCAATGCTTAAGCCGTAGTGCTGAATTGCTTAGGAATCAACTTTTAAAGTCGGAAATGTATTAAACCAGATTATTTAATGTATAATTAGCACATTAACATTAGGCTACACTAAGATTACTTTATGCATCCTGCTTTGTAATAACAGTTAATATGCATCAGTGACAGCAGTCATTGACTGTAATACTTGGTGAGCAAGTGGTGTTGGTG
This sequence comes from Galaxias olidus, assembly GCA_026901105.3. Taxonomy (NCBI): domain Eukaryota; kingdom Metazoa; phylum Chordata; class Actinopteri; order Galaxiiformes; family Galaxiidae; genus Galaxias; species Galaxias olidus. The sequence goes on from JAPMUY010003273.1 coordinate 230,801, forward strand.
CCAGCCCTCGTTGCTGGAGGAGGAGGCATGGAGGGCACTGAGGACAAGAATGTTGAATGTTACAAGGTGAATCCAGCTGTTAAAAGTGTTGCCAAACCTCGAGCCCTCTTTTTAATTCTTATTATTTACATATTTATTTTGTTTGGGATTAATTCTCTGTTATAGGTTTTTTTCTGGCACTGATGACTATTAAAAGATATTCAGTCCATTCCCCAAGGGGTACACGAGGATAGAGAAGTGCCTTCTCTGAGCTCCGCTGAGTATTTGTGCTCTTCTGTCCGATAATAATGCAAATCGTTTCTCTCCCATGCTCTATCCCCCTGCAAGGAGCGGAAGGTACACAACTTCTGCTGTGTTTGCTTGTTAGCAGTTTCATTTTTATTGGGTTGTTAATTTCTATTAACTTTTTTTTTTCTTTTTTTTTTTGCTGTGGCAACCCTATTTTTCTGTTTCCTTGTTTGTAGTTTGAAATGGAATTTCCATGTATGCATTACATGGGCCACATTACATATGGGAAAAATCTACTATTGCTGTTGAAATAAGATAAACCCCAATGTAGAACAGTTTATTACACTAAACATGTAATAAGTAATACTGACTACATTAAAACAAACATTTAAACCACATTTTTTGGTTGTAGACTAACAGTTCTTTTCTTTTCTTTTCCTTTTTGCTCTGCATCCCTTACATATCCCTTGCCCATGTATGCGTTAAAACATGGAAACTTCTACAGTGTGCCGTCTTCTTTTTTTGCTGATAAAAGCTTGCATTTGATGTGCAATTGTTTCTTAATTTATTATTGAGTATGACAAATTCAACAGTTAATTTATGTTTAAACTGTTATTTTAGCCAGTGTCTTTGAGTTGCTAATGTACTGTTTTTTTTGTTTTGTTTTTTTGTTTAGGTTTTCATAGAACTGAGTCACATTAAAAAGTGCAATACTGTGAAAGGAGTCTTTGTCCTGGAAGAATTTGGTAATTACCCATTCTGTTGATACTAGGTCTGTACTCGACACGGCAGTAACCCAGCTTCATGGAAAATCTGTTGACGACTGCTGATCAGGGAACCTATTGTTGGATCAACAACAGAATTTGCTTTCCTCAATATAGAGAAAGAATGTGCACAGTAGTAGCTCATGTCAGGAGTTAAACTAGTACCATATTTTCCATTTAAAAAACAAGTCATCAAGTATAGATCAGATCAGATCTCAGATCAAGTCAGATCTCAATGGGTAATGAATTAGCAGCTGTAATTATTGCATCTGATCCAGGTATATTGTGTGATAAGGCCAACTGTAGAACGTTCCGTTATTATGGTTCTTCTGGGAGGTGTTTTCAGGACTGGTTGATTAAGAGTTTGATAAGCTCATAAGATTTAGTATAGTAAGCCCATAGTTTACCAACTTGATGGATGACATTCATAAGTAAGAAGTTATTCTACTTAATGCATGGGTATAGTTGGAGTTGGCAATTTAAAAAATAACTTTGTAAACCAAGAATTGAGGAGTTCAGTTTGAAACGAAATAATTGTTTAGCATGCCTGGCCTCACAGCTCGATTTAACTCTTAGAATAGACGTACATATAGTGACGTTTGCCTGACAGGTGTATACGTGTAGTAAAGGGAGGTCATTGGCAAAAATATTGACAATTAACATCTAGTTTCTACCATCTAAATAGGCTTTTGTATCTCTTTTTTTAGTCTGCTGTGCACTCGACATTAATGTCTGTACTGATACCGAAGTTGATGTGAATTTTGCATTGATAGATAGAATAGAATGCACTAAAGGCTAAGTGGTTTGGACTAGGCAAATGGTTGCTGTTCCTATGTCAGCTGATGGCTCAGGTAAGGCTGTACATTTCAGACTATTACTTTCCCAACAATTAAGGTTTTAATGGCAGGTTTATATCTGTTAGCGAGAGATGTGTAGACCCGCCCACCTGAGTGCTGGACTGGGTTACTGCCGTGTCTTTGTGCTGCTTTTGTAATACAGTATGTTACCCTCATCTTTGCCGCTATGAAAACCTTCATTCTCCTGCAGGTAAAGTGTTGTCACCTTTCTCCTTCCTTAATTCAACTCGCTCTACATAGAACACACATCTGTCATTCCTTCCATTAATTAAGAATAATCTCCTATCTTTCTACACTCTGGCTTTTTTCTGCCCATCAGCCATCTGCTAGATAATGTGCGTCTGTTCCCCTCATAATGCAGTGTACTCTTTGAGTGGAAACATTTTCCATATCCAATCTAATCTGTTTTTGTCATTGTTGAGGAAGTGTTACTGAATGCTTGACTTGGAGAGAATTAGGGAGTTTCCAATTCTCTACCCCTCGTACGATACTGTAGGTTCACAGTTACTAATGAAAAGTCTGTCCTGAACTTGGTCAAGGAACATTAGCTGCTTTTGTTTTGTCACTTTGAGTTTCCTGGGGGGGGGGAGGGGGAGGGGGGGGCATTTGTTTGCACCATGTCTCCATATGTTTGTTTACCATGCCTAACTATCAATATCTTGGTAACAATAACACTCTTTTCTGTGTTGGACTTTGAGGTAATTTTTTATTAATTTCGTGGGCCATGACTTTCCTCATTACTAATGTAACCGCCAGCTGTCTTGTTACCAAACGTTATGTTTGTCTATCTATACCAACCACGGCATTATTGGTAAGATAACAAACTAGTGTTTTAGTATTTTTGTTTATAAATTCTGCTTGTTGTAATGATTCAATTATGAAATTTGAGAGAATTTTTTTCTCCAGAAGATTTACAACCAATCATTTTTCAAGGAGACAATGTGAAACGGCAACATATTAAGATCTGTAGTTAGTATTTTGAAGCGATGACTTTTGTTGACAAAGTTTGGTCAAAGCCATATCCAGATAAATTCCAGCTGGCTCATGTTATAAGGATAAATACAATTATGTACTAAATTTACTTTTTAAATAATTATTTTCATAGTTTTTTTTTGTTGTGAATGGCAAAGTTTTTCACTTCGGCAAGTTTACTTTGATGTGGACTCTCTTGGCCCACAGCACCTCTCATATTAAGAAAATAAAATGCACACACCCCTTCAACCCTAAGCTTTGAAGTAGCGTTTCCTACTTCTGTTGAATTCTGTGTTTTGTCTCTTGCACTGGTGATTGTAGTTCCTGAAACTAAAGAAGTGGTGATCCACAAGTACAAGACCCCCATGGTGAGTAAACGAATAGCCAGCAGTCAGTACACCACAAAGTCAGCACAAAACATTTTACAAAGACTAAAATTGTCATATGAAGAAGATGTTACCCATAGAGATAGAACACTATCTCTGTGTGTTACCCCACATTCAAATTCCAATTTGGGGAAATGCAATTTAATAGATTGGTCAACTACTGCAGTAGAATTGTTTTAATCTGAAATCACATAAACGTGTGCGCGAGGAAACATGAGTGACATTGGACATTCACTAGCTTGGCTCAAATTGTGTGCCATGTAAGCAAATATGCACTTGGATCGATGATGTACTCTTTCTAGCCTTTATGTGTGCTTTTGTAATCTCTCTTTTTGTTCTTCCACAGGCACATCAGATCTGTTACTCCGTCCTTTGCCTTTTCTCCTATGTGGCTGCAGTTAAGGGGAAGGAGGTGGAAGGGAAACCCAAGCTCCTGTCACCAAGACCCCTTCAGAGTTAGTCTGTGCCCTGCTTTAGTCGGCCCTCTTTTTCCATGCCTCTATTGGCAATGACCTGGCACTAGCCCCTTAACCTTCGACACTCCCTTTCCTTCTAAGCACACAAACCTTTCCCTGTATACAGTATATTGATTAGTAAAATGCCCCAAAGTAGCCTCTGTTTTATATATATATATATTAAATCATTGTGTACGCACTTCCCAGCCCTGGCTAATTTTGGCCTTGTGACCATATACACTGGCCTCAGCTGTATGTTTCCCTGCCCCTCGGTGAGGGAGACTCAAGTCCCCCATCCTGTCTGTCATTGCACTGACTGCATTGGTCTTCTTTTGTCCCTGCTGCCAAGGTCTTAATGTTTTTATTAGATATCAAGGAGGGGTTGTGAGACGCAAGCTTGCATGCAGGTCCCATGCAGCCCTGCGAGTCAATAATGAGCAACTCCCCTCTCTGTCCATTCCATATGAGTGTGAGGTGGTTTATTCTATGTGCTATGTTGTACTGCTGTAAAACTCCAGTCTGTCCAAGTCTAAACTGGTGAAACTTTTAGAAAGCATCTTGTAGTGATGGGTGTTACATTGTGAAGTGCTACTGTATAGTGCATTTGAACACCGCATGTAAACGCTTTTTAAAGGTTTCCTTGTTTCAGCACTAAAATACTGTGAGTGGTCTAAAATGTGTATTTAGCTTGCCTTGTAAGGCTAAACTACTGTTCTACTGTAAAATTCATTGTCATTGGTCTTTAATGAATTGCATGTTAATATAAAGAAAACTAAAGACATTCTAAAATTATGTACATTTCACATCAGAAAGTTATACTGTTTTATTCACTGGAGGTACAATCCTGTACCTAGAAAGTGAGTGTCAGAGCCAGATCATTGTTTTCAGGTACTGTAGTTATTCTGGCTTTGTAAAATGGTTAGTGAAGAATGTAAAAAAAAAAAAACACAAAAAAACCACGATGTCATCATCTTTGATGAATGGATTGAGAAAATATGATGGAATATTAATGTTCAGTGGGAAATTACTGTGTTTGAAGAGTCCATATTCTAGTCCATATTCTAGAGGTGTAAAACTACTGCTCTCAAGCCCTTCTCTAAGTGTTTTTTTCTCAAATGGAGGAGGTGTGCAAAGTACTATTGGTGTTCTTGAGAAGATATGTCAAGTCTGGTTTCACTGCTACTTTACTTAAAGTTCACTTTGTGTGTTTGTGTTGTCTTCATGCAGTGCATCATTTCTCTAATTCAGCAATATGAATAATAGCTACATCATTGGGTGATTGTTTTATTGTGTGTTTATGTGGCTTATTTTAGTGGTGTGAAAGGATCACAGGTGAGAAGCAAATATTTTAGAAATTACATTATTTAAAATATATATACATATATCTCTCAGCAGTTGTAAATAAGTCCTTGTTCAGAGGATGCATCTCCATCACTATGTGTAGATGAGGTCGGGGTTACATATTAGATTGTGTCTAGAGAACATTATGAGGCTGGATTATAAGACCAACTGGCATTGTGCTTGTTTGCTGCTTTGAAGAGAGGGTTAAAAAAAAGTTTGGTGTAAATATTTCAGTGTGTCAGGGAAGAAGTATTTATAGAATATGTACAGTACTACGTTGGCAATATCAAAAATAAAAGTTGTCCAAACCTATGGCTGATTTTGTTATTTCGCAACAAAGTTTGAGTGGGATTGTTATACTTTTAAATTCACCATTGAACCTTTTTCTATTAATAGGTATGCTTGTGTGTCTATATACATTTCTACAAGTATAGAAAAAAATATGTAATTAAATGATATAGAATATATAGATATATTAACAAACGTATCATACATTTGATTTTGAAATAAAGCAAGTCTATTTCACAATATGTGGCTGCCATCTTGAGCTAGGAACATAAAAGAATTAAGGGTCTGTCGTTTAAAAAATTATATGAATTCTTTAACAATACATGTGGCAAAATGTACTTAAAACAAATCATGGGATAAAGAGTATGACTAGAATTTAGAGTGGTATTTATTGCATGATGTCTAGGTGACAGTTTCCATCTGCTTGGATGAATAATCAACACTAGTTGATTTGAAGCCCATGGTAATATGATGCACGATGTTAAACTACATCTAAGGCACTAACTACTATTAAGCAGGTTTCACCAAGAAAATAATACAAGTAAAAAGCCCAGAGTATGTGCTTGTGATAGATGCTCCACAACTGCTTTAGCAGCTCTATATTTGCAATATACTTTATGTTTATCCATCTGAACAATGAATTGAAGCCAAAACGAAAGCATAAAACATGGTATTTAAAAATAAATGAATGCACTTATCTCTGTACAGGTGGTGGCTCTCCCTTTGAGTGACACGGTGCCCCAAGGGACCCCGGTTGCCATGGCAAGAGAAGTGGGCCTAACTATCAAATGTAATAAATAAATCGATGTTCAGATGTTCTATAGATGATGCAAAGACCAGAACCTGTCTATTTCCATCAATAATATAAATTAATTGTGGAAAAAAAATGGCCAGTGAAATCTCAGTATTAGACTTCTGAATTAGAGGAGGATTTGGTCATAGATCTGGTCATATCAGATCGGGAGATCTGAAATTTTACTAAAAGTTAATTGTAATGAAGATGCCCAACGTTATTATATGCCCATGTATGGTATATTGAAGGGAAAATGCTGACTTTAAAAAAAGAAAGTGACTTATAAATGCACTCAGGGTGTTAAGAAGCCGATAAAATTATTAAATAAAGCAAGTGCATCCCTAGCATTGATAGCAAAACTAAAAGCAATGCAAGGGCTAAAAACAAACTTTTTCAAATGGTTTAAAACTGAATAAATTGTATCAAAGTTTAAAAAGTGCTCAACATATGCTGCAGGATTCAAAGTTCCATCAATTATTGTGAATCGCACTTTTGTCATTTTTCCCGTTCTCATTCTCTTGTCTTGAAATATTTTGTTGTTCCAGACCACTTTTTGTTCTTGAAAAAGATTATTAGGGCAGCGTTTCTCAAACCCTGGTCCGCGGACCGGCGCCGGTGCGCGACGAGGTAACTGCCGGTCCGCAGAGCACAAGTCAAAATAGGTTTAGTCTCTAAAAAAAGTGACATTAACGAGCACCGCGCTTAAGCAAAAGTTGAACTATTTACATAGGGAATGAATGGAGAGGAGGCACTGGGAGTTGAGAGAACTCGTGAAGGCGGCGATCTCTCCTCTAAATACTGTGTGTGCACTACGATTGTGATTGCTAGCCAGTTTAGGCAGCCAGGCAGGAGTGAGGGGGAGAGCAAGTTTACATGGTTACATGGACGCCATTTCTGCGTGCGTTGCTTTAAAGGTTTCGCGCACTTCGAACATTCCACCTACCATTCGCTTCTTAAAGTCTTAATTACAAATAAACCATTTCATAAGAATCAGTTTATATTTTATTTGGTGTTGGTATTGTTGGCAGTAATTTTATGTTCAGCCAAATCACTTCTGTTGAAGCTTTCAATAAAATTGTATGTTGTTTATATAGCGCAATATCATAACAAAGTCAAGGGGGGGGGGGGGGGGTGTCAGAGTTGAGGTGGGTCGTGTAAACCCAAACTCTGACTTTACTGGGCTCCAGGACAAAGAAGTTTGAGAAAGGCTGGCATAGGGGATCCATGGATATTTAACTTTCCCTATGGACTGACTTGCGAAGTAGCCGCAGCCTAGACATGACTTCATCCCAGTCCAGATAAGCTCCCTCCAGATGTCTCGCCTTGCCTGGTTGTCTGGTGTAGCTCTTCCGCCCATGGAGTATCCGTGCGTTATCAAAGGTGACTAAGTCGCCTGGTGGAGAACATTATCTTTTTTTTTTAAAACTGGTAGACTGGAAGTTAGACACCATTGAAGACAGATAGATCTAAATGTCTACTTTAATATGTAATATTTGAAAATGAATCCGTTTATTTAAAATATTACACAGTAATAATACTACAGAACTAATATGAAGAAATTATAGCATATTTTCTCTAATGTTAATCAGTATGTAGTTACTTTTGCTTGTGTATTGGTATGAATCCATTTTCAAAACAGCTAAGCTGCTTGCAAAAGTTGGCAGACATGCCAATTATTATTTCTACTTAAAATGTATATAAATAGATTGTGCAAGATTTTTCACCAGAAAAACACACAAAGCAATGGTTTGGCAAATTACTCACAGGAAAAAGAGTTTCTACTATATAAATGTTTTATAAAATGTAGTAAATGTGTTCACTGACCGGGTTCCATTTTGTAAGTGGATGTGTTCTCAGGTCTAGTCATTATCTCCACGTAGGCTTTGAGAGCACTGTAGAAGGGCTGAACATGATGCAAGGGAATGTCTAGCACCGAATCTCTGGTTGCATTGTTGTAATTGATCCTTACAACTCGACCCTCATTATCCACACTGCTCAGAAAAAGAAAGACAATGCATTGTCAATTTATTTATTCATAATTTTACTCACTTACGTATCCCCAGGTATCCCCCCCCTTCCATATTCCTCTATGTTTTTTTTCTTTCAATTAGAGCTGTTTGGGGGCTTTGGAAATCAACATCTATAAGAACGGAAGCTACTGGCCAGTGTGCACACCCACTACCAAAAGCCTGTACATTTTAATGGAAGAAAGCTGCTGTAGAAACTGCTTACAAAGTTGTTTCATGGATGCATAGGACACAGATTGCCTTAAACTTGATATATATGACTGCTTAAAGTAAGCCAACTGTAGATTATACAATTAAAATAATAATATGAATATCTATATTGTGTGTTTAAGGTTTAAAATAATCTGTGTACAGGTGCAGTATGAAGTAGAGCAATGCCATTGCCTTGACTACAATTCTTTAACTCTTCCAAGTTTATTCTAAATGTATCCGTAGCAACAACTCTTGACCAGAAGATGGCATTGTTATACAGCATCATGTTCGATATGCATTTGTGTCCGCTTTAAGGGCTGCACACAATAATCACTTACTCAATGATGCGGTTCTTGGATTGCACCATGAAGTCGCAGTAGTCTACCCCTGTGTCGGTAAAGTCCACTGGGAGTGAGGTAAGAGTGTGAAAGGCTTCAGGGTTCTCTCTGCGCAGCTGCTCAGCCATGTGGAAGCCATCCACAGCTTCACTCTCCCCTCCCTCGGGTGCCTGGCTCAGACAATGCAGGAACTGCACCTGCAAGATTCAAATACAAAAAACCAACCCTTTTACAACTCCCCAGATATTCAGGTTTAACTTATCTCTAATATTCAACAAAAAATTTGCAGAACTTCACTCACCCCAGGTGGGTTGTGCAATGCTGGGTAGTCGGTGTGGAGACTCAATTTGCCTGAGGTGTAAGCCACATTGTTGGCCATGGCTTTATCTTGGACCTGCCATGTATTTCTGCGGATAAAAGACAAGTAATTATTATTTATTAGTTAACACTTAAATCCTCTTTATTTAACATGGAAGGTGTCAATGTAAACAAAAAAACATGAAGAAATGCAAGAGATGAGAGCCATTTTGATTTTGTGCATACTGTAACCAAAGCAGAACATTGAGCTATAGCGGGAAAGCAGGTTAACACCAACTAAATGTGGAGGTGAGACATCGGCGCCCCTCCAATGCTGTCAAGTCCCTGCTCCTGAAGGTTTAGTTGTCTATTTAAGTGAAAAAAATAAACTTATAGGTTCTTAGTGTCTTTTCAATTCCTAAATTCAGAGACCAACATACAATAATAGTTCTCTCACAGATAACAAAAAAGTGAACACCTGTAGAGTTGTGACTAGTTAACACAGAGCCAAGCAAATACCGAACTACTAAATCTTGCCTTCTGGTTAAAGTCTAAATAATAAACTGGTGATTTCTGTCCTTAATAAATAAGAATCTATACTGTACAGTAGCTTGGCTAATATTATTGTAAAGTAGATCTGCCGTAGTTCCTTACCCATAGAAAGTTAATCTCAGATAGCCTATTCTTTCACCAAGTCTGGCCACCTGACCTTTCTTCACTGGTGCCCCCCTTAGGTAGACGATACCAACACGACGCAGCGCCAGGAGCCAGGCCAGAGCTGCTTTGTCATCATGAAGGACTTCCTCAAAATTTGCTTTAGGAATCTGCAGCTTGGAGTCCCAGTAAATGCGTTCTAAAAGAAAAAAAGATGATTCATTTTAAAAAGGGGATTTAGTCTAGGATTCATGCATTATCTTGGTTTAGAATATAAGAACTTTCCTTTTACTCCAATGGCCCTTTCAACAAGCCATACAACAGTACCATGCTCTTAGAAAAAGTAATTACAGTCGACATAAGACATGACCATCGAAGAAAGATTATCATGTTCAGAAGCCCAATTCAGCAAATTACTAGTATCAAGAGAAATAGTGGAAAACAATGCACTGCATTGTTCGCTCATGTAGAGTACTGGGCAATTACTTTCACAGATAAACAGCTCTTTCAGAATAATTGTACGCTATAATATTGACTGTTTGTGCAAAATTATATTTTGGAGGGCAAGCAGGCCACTGCAGGCAAGACACTCAGATGAGGGCATGGTGAGGGTGTCGAGAGCGGTGGCAGGAGTCTACATTTCTTAACAGACAGCAGTGGAAAAACCGTCACACCACTCTGGACCCAGCTGGCTCAAGTCCTTTTTCCATAGTGCTTCTCCAATGGTTTCTTCACACAGCTGTTGAACACATTTTAGCAGTTGGGAACAATATGTGTATGTACTAATGGGTGTCTGTGAGAAAAAAAGGGGGGTGGGGGGGGTATAAAGCACTGCAGAACTGTTTGATTTCAGTATCCCTTAATTGTCTCAGGATATGTGTGATGCTCTGACAAATAAATTACAAAGCTTAGGTGTGTTGAGGAACTTTAGGGTACAGTGAGTCTCCAACAGAGATTGGTCTACATTCATTCTTCAGGTTAGATCAAGGGGCCTTTTTCTTGTTAAATTTTGTTGTGAGGGATTTGAATTAAATTAGAAATAAATTACCCAAGAAAACAAAGAGATTAGGAATTATGAAAGGACGATGTCAGAAAGGTTGCAATTGTCTAAAAAGTCTGCATTAAGTGAAAGCTTTGAGAAATGTTTAAGTAACAGCTTATTCAATAACATCACAGTGATCAAGTAACCATTTATTGCCTTTGTAGGATTCCGTTCAGATGCCAACTAAAGGAAAATATAAATGTCATACATAGACACATGTGATTTTAGTGTGTCTCAATAATATTAGATTTTTTACTGTTATTTTTATTGTAAAGCACCTTGTAACCCTGTTTTGAAAGGCGCTATATAAATAAAGTTATTATTATTATTATATAATATGACATATTATAGAACGGAATGAACAATTTATAATACATAAAGCCTTTGACAGTAATGTGAAGAGTGCAATATGGAAATGAAATCTTGTTAGATTAAACCAGAGCGAACTCTTCTATAGCTGAAGGGGTAAGAGCTCCTGGGCATCAAGCCTGTTTGGGAGGGTTTATACAGAAGGGTCCAGAACATTCTGCTCTTATTGGCGTGTAACGCTCAAAACTTTTTCTCACTAAACGCAAATTTATCGCCCTCAGTTCCTGGAAACATTTGCGCAGAGCCAATCAAAGATTAGTCTCACTTTTGCATAGTTTCCAGCTGGGGTTACCTGAGACAACATCAGTCTGTCTGTGTGCAGCTTCCAATGTTTTTTTTATGTACAAATTTATATGTGGAATTATGTGTGGCTCAGTGTGCGAGTTCAAGTCATATCCCTTTCGTTCTTCCTCAAGGTCTGTAACACTGGCTTTTCCAGATGAGGAAACCTGAAGCCATGGCTCCTGTTGCTGGCAGGCAGTTGGTGGCAGTCTGGCTTTCACTCACTGAACTCTATTAGGCTGAGAGCTGAGCTTCTTTCCTTTAAAGTTTTGCTCGAGTTATTGTGGTCTCCAAATTGCTTGGTTTGACGATAGAATCTTATAGGAGTGTTTGCAATATAACCTCGCTTTATGCAAACTGTTCAATTGGATAAACCTAAACATCTTTACTGTTTAAAAATGTTAATGTTTAATGTACAAAGACAAACACCACATACATAGCTTTATGCTAGTATACACAGTTCTGATAGTCTCTGTTTACTGAAACCCTGTGTGCAAAACAGCAACATTGCCAGCTTCTCTCTCAGAGAAAAACACTCCACCCACTGTTAGTTGGACAAAAGCACCTTTCTCTCCTTCTACCTTGGAGGTTCTTTACCACTGAGCAACCAACCACTGCATTCTCTATTTTAATGAGAGTGAACATTGAACACTGTCCTCTCATGTAAGGAGCCTCTTTCAAGTCCATTCCAAAAGGAATTCTGGTCCCCTTCTCCAGAAACTTTCCAAATGTCAAATAACCAGGCAGTCTGGAAAATAGCCATCATGTGACCCGTTAACGTCCTGCCAATTCAGGGGGCATGTATAAAATCACTAAACACACGATAAAGGTAAAGATGGGATTGGATATCTATTGAGGATTGACGTGTGGTTTTGGGCCGAGTTGTCATTTTTTCCCATCAATGTACAACCACAGCTATGTTTCCAGGATTCTTTGACGTGTGATTACATAGCCCCACTTGTGCTAGGTACATAGGTCCAGAGGGGAGGGAAACTGGGCTAAATTCAGACCAGATGGGTAGGTCCCAACAAGAGAATCAAGTTAGACAGTCGACAATTGAATCAGCTGCTGCTTGGATGGGCACAGAACAATGAAGCCCGAAACGGTGGGAAAAATAAATCTCATGTCTATTCAAGAAATTATCATGACTGGCCACCTTTTCAAAACAGCTTACTGAACAACTTATAAGAATTATTTAATTATGTTTTTTTTATCATGAAGTAGTGGAGGGGATGGGGGGGAGGGGGGGGGGGCAGATGTTACTCAAGACATACAGTCCAAAGTAATATCAACAACTAACACAAACTTGCTGAAGACATTTCTCAATTATTAAGCGGTTTCACACATGGGCCATTTATACGTTCGCTTTTGTAGTCTGGCCTAACAATCTCAGAACACACTTTAAGAAAGTAAGACCTATTATTTTTCCACATAAATTGAACAGAACTATTCTATGTTTGAATGGTCAGGGTATCATTAAGGGTACCACCCCAGTGATGAACATTACACTTCCAGATTAATTATTTCTTAGAACGTAGGCCACATTAAGGGCACGGAACTAATATCAAAGTGCTGAAAAGTAGTTAACAAAAGGAGAAGTTTGATGTCAAATTATCTGGACTTTTAGACAGTGGAAATCCATCCAGCTATAGTGGAAATCTGCCCTGAAAAAAACTAACAAAAACACTTTCCTCTGCAATCATTTGTCCGTCTCTGCAGTTTTGTAACTGCAATGTATAAGACATATATGTATCAACATCTAAAACAAAAATCATATCAAGCATATGATCATGTTGATCGTACGTCCCTATTCAAAATCCGAAACACTTTAACAGGCGAACCTAGATGTGTAAACAATACACTCTACATACAACTACATTTAAAAAGACATTCAAACTTTTGCCTGTGTCTGGGGGACAGATTCTAGGGACATTGGAGAAGAGAAAAGAGGCTCATGTCTGAACATCTGAACAAGACAATTAAACAAAACCTTTATTACCTGTTATCTGTATTGTAATTGTGCACATTGTTCAACGTTTTTTAAGGGGTTATATCAAGCAAGCCCTCAGGAGAATAATATTAAACCCAGAAACAAGGGGCTGGTGTGTGTGCATGTACGTATGGGTTTCTCTGTATGGAACAGAGATCTCTCTTCTGGGAATGCTCCTGTTGCTGAGCTGGCAGTAGATGGAAAGAAACACAGTGTGTACAACTGTGTGTACAACTAAAATGTGTGTGTATGTGCCTAGGAGATAGCAAGAGAAGAGAGAAGGAGAAAAAGAGAGAGTTTGAGAAAAAGAGAGGGAGAGAGAGACACAGAGAGACACAGAGAGACAAGAGAGAGAGAGGGAGAGAGAGTGAGAGATTACATGGGGGAGGTGTTATATTGCCAATTTACTACAGAGGAAAGGGTTATTTTGCTATCCACACACCCACTTCCTTTAATCATGGAACAGAGACAGAGCAGGAGCCGCTCAACCCTGTGGGTCCTTCAGGACCATGTGTAGACACATACCATACAATTCCGTCATCTCTGTAATTCTATGACTTGCCTTTCCATGGCTGGACTTTGATTCCTTCAGTGTGATTCACTGTAAAGTGTAGAGCTCCTGTAAATGTTTATTTTGCTCATGTATTTCATCCTCTTTCCAACCCTGTTGTGTAGGTGACGTTCCCAACATGTGAGGTTATAAGTTGGGTTTGAATTTAAGGACCATTGTTTGCATACATACAGTATATTACATTTATAGATACGTATCTGTTATTTATGGAAGGTTTATTATGCAAGGGGTGTTTACAGTAACACATTGTGAATGACCTGCCTTACTATGCAAACGTTAAGAAATTATTGAGTTAATCATAATGACAACATTTGAAATGTAATCTCTGCACTTTTTTGTAATGAGGCAATTTGAGTCAGCAAAAATAATTACATAAAAAAACAACTTGGTCAAAACAGTGGTTATAACCATATATGGCAACTGGCTACTAGAGGTAAGACAAATGAAGAGATTAAATTCGCCTAAAAATAAATTTGCAAGTTGTAAGAATCATGAAAAGCCTTGATAATAATTTACAATGAACTCACCATTGAGGAAGAGCTCTTCTTGTACTGCTTTTCTAGCAACAGGGGAGAAGCAACGCTTTTTCAACCACTCTGGATCATATTCACTTGTATGCTGATCAGGCCATACTATGGACACCTGTCAAAGAGCAAATAAGTTTGTATAAGGATGGAGACCAATAATAGCAGAACGTGTGTGCTTGTTTTTACTGTATTGTAGGAGAGAAATAGATTAGAGTTTAGGAACGCAAATAACACAAAACAATTGTGAGTTTTCTTTAACAACAAATATGTTGTATAATTTATTATAACATTCTTACTATATTGCGACCATATATTCCCTATTTCTGGTCATATGCACTACTAACACATTTTAAACCTAGTGGAAAGAGTCTACCTTTTTGTTGTCTGTGACTTGGACACTGTCCACTCCTGTATGGATGTCAAGATCGGAGAAAAGCAGGCTACGTGCCTGTGCTGAATCCAGGAAACACAATGGACACTGGCAGTTATCTCGCAGCCAGGTAAATGGGTACAGGCTTTGTCCTCCATCCTCCCATTCCACTTCCACTAATCGCTCCTCATTCAAGACTCTGGCCTGCCTCACCCCATTGGTCACGTGGAGATGTGCAGCCACCATCGTCTGCCGCCCATGGGACATCATCGAGGTCAGGCAAGAACTGGTTGAAGCTGCTGCGCATCCTGCTCTATGCGATGCCCTTAATGCACGGCCAACCATAATAGAGCTATGTCTTAGCGTCATGGTTGGCAGGGCTTGCCGTGCAAACATGGTCATCCACATTCTTGTACCAGGTATTCCAGGGGGAGCAGTGCTTCAGCTACAGAAGTGTTGTCCAAGTCTAAACTGGATGAAAATGTACGACAGAGAACAATAACAAGGTGAAGAGTCACTCAAAGGATTAAAGTCTCTGGCTGCGTTGCACCAACATGGATTAACTCTTAAACTGGATTAAATCAAGGTTTAACTAGGACCTGTCATATTAGTTGAGAATAAAATAAAATATTCAACTTTTAGAATATTCTATAAAGTCAAATTAAACATTTATAAACACATGCATGATCCATCAAATAAACATAAGGAATAACTACCAGCATAGAACCTTTTGAAAACAAGTTTTGAATGGTATCAAAAATAAAGTAATATGATTTTTTTCTGATAAAACAAATCTACCAATTGTCTAGTTTAGAAATGCAATAGAATCATCAAACTGGAAATGTAAGGTTTACCAATCAACTACCTATCATTTCGACAGTAAATAATATTCCAGACTCGATAAATCAAATATTATGCTGCACTGATAAAATTAGACCAATCTGAGCAGTATAGATTTGGATGAATGTCAGCATAAACCTCTACTTCCAATGCAAATTCTTTGCAGTTTAATCACTTTATGAAACGTAGGCTTACAATTATTAGTTATTTAGTCAAATTTATTGATGGTTCTAAACATAACACATTGAAATATGAGAGGATTCTTTAAATAATTATTTCATTTATTTTCACCCCACATGGTTCTAGAAGTGTACTGAAAAGTATACTGTCAAAATGTCGTATGCAGTCTACATAGATGGAAATGCCTATGGTATTTCTATGGCATTTAGAAAGCTTGCAATCAAATTCTCTAATAAGTTTGGGAACTGACATGCAGAATTATACATAAAAATGTGAATGCTGTCATTATCAATCGTTCTTGATCTTTATAAGGACGACCTACCAATCGCCTCTGCGTGCGCTGAGGACTGGCTATTTGCATCATTTTTAGGACAGCTTTTTTGTTTTCAAGGGGAGGGGACAGCAAGGAAGCGACAAATGATATACAATGTAAAAGCGATGAAAGATTTTAGTTGGGTACTTTGCAAGCAAGCTTTCCGATTAAATACATTATGTGTTTGACTGTAACAATGTAGCCAGCCAATTTAGCCTTTTTCGGAATCTAGGTGAAAGGTCAGGTGCGTGATCCGTCTGTTGCGTTAGCTACAAGTTAACGTCAACGTCGACTTCCTAACATTGAACTCCCTGAGAAATATTTTTTCCCTTTGAACAAAGGTGACAGCTTTGCTAAACAAATTTGAACAGTTTAAAGGTTAAACTTAAGTTTTCTCGTTTGATGCTAAACCAATGGCGAAAAAGTATTTAAGTTAATGTAAGAGAGAGAACAAACCGTAGCTAACGTAGCTAACTAGCTAGCTAGATACAATAGCCTACTAATAGCAACCTAGTTTGTAACCTACTTATTCTTGCCCAACTGGCTAATATTGATAGGGTAAGACTTTCAAGTACCTTCCCATAAAGCATTATAATATCGCAAATAAAGTGTAATTTAGTTTCATCATAGTTACTGTTCCTATGGGCAGCTATTCCTACCGCATGCATCTGGAGGATTTAGTTGTGTTGCCTATTTACATAATGATAATATCCTTCAAAAAGTAATTTACCTTTTCTGTGGTAGCCGTTTATGATTTCTGAAAAAATATTTTGTATGGGTAGGTTGGTATAGTTTGCTAACGACGTAAGTAACGTCCGTCCAAACAATGTGACAGCCACAGGGAATACTAGCAGCAGGTCAGCAGATGTGTAAACTAGTTGCTTACTGTATATGACATAACTTGTAACTGAAACGTAAATTCACTCCACCGTGGCATGAACTTTGATTCACTTTTAGAACAGGACATCACAAGATACGAGAGTAGACTTGTTTCTTATAATGTTTTATAACTAATACTAGTTATGTGTAATACTAGTTAATGATGACTCTTGCATTATTTGTCGAGAGAGATCTGTTACACGCTAACCATCTTGATACATGATTAGCTGATGTGTCTTCAAATGTTTAATCAGTGGCCACTTCATGAGGTAGACCTTCATGCTTTTTGTTTTTATCTGTCTTATGGGTAATACTGAACCGAATGGATTTCCATAACAACCTCTGGCCTCCAGAGGTGCCCTACTCCCCATTTGTAAAAAGAAGTTGTTTGAGTATTGGAATCTTCCTGCCAATTTGAAGTAGTCTTTCCATTCTGTGACATCTCATTAAGACGATATTTTTGCCCATAGAACAGTTGTGAAATAACAGGCTATGTTATTTTTATGGAATGGTAATAGACATTTCGGTCATATTTACACACTGTTGTACGTTAAATATAATGTTACTTGATGTCTTAATCCCTTCTTTTCTTTATCATAACAAAGAAAACCATTAGAATCAAGCATATTGCTTGGGATTTATTTAACATACCCGGCAGCCAACAACAATACTACAGACAGACAACAGCTTGTCTTTTCCTCCTTTCAAAACGTTCCACAACGGTCATAACCACAAGCCCTGTTTTTCCTTTTACCATTAGAACTAGACATACCAGTCTCTTTCCTAGAAACAGGTAGCCTAACCTTCTTGCCGCCAGAGTGCATCTCCCATTCCCAATTAAGTAGTCTATGTAATGCAGTAGGTCTGGAAGATCAAACCCTGTGACTACCTTGTTTTAAAAAGCTAAACCTGCCGTTTGAGGAAGAGACAGACATTCTTTGAAGTCTTAAGTTTAATAATAACAGCACTTGGTTGTGAAAGTCATACTGGAGCTGAATATTATGAAAGGCAAGAATACAGTATAGCCACAGAACTTGACACACACAGACATTTTATTTCAATGAAGGACAGTCTTTATTTTGTAACACATATTTAAAAAGTTAAAGGTCCCAATGCTGCCTGCAGTCTTTTCTTTGTCAAGATATTACACATTACTTTGGATGGATTAAAAACAATATATATAATGTCAAACTGACAGTCGTATAGGCTGAAGATAAATACACAAAGCTATTTTGTTACAATAATATTGACACTCACAGTATTTCATTCCACAATACACTGTACATTTCCCAAAATATGAACATGCCTTTGCAAAATGTTGAAATAATGTCACATCCTTTAACATTTAATACAGTAAAGAATTGTGCAAAGTCAGCAATTACTTAAAAGCTCAAAGATATCACCAACATACATGAAACATATTTGTAAACATTTTTTTTATTATTCTAGCATTAGTCTTGAAAGACAATTCAAAAATAATATGCCGATAATTACTTTTTAAGATTGCTTAATGCATTGCGTCCTCTGTGGCCTGACACCATGTACATACTTTTACATAAATGCCATGCTTGCTCTTTTATTAATTTAACTTTCCTTGACTGTGGCATCCATTGACATTTATTTTCTCATACACTCGTCTACAGGACCTCTTTCTACATTACATCACAAATATGCAGGACATTTTCTGATATTTAATTGTATTTTCTTCACTAGCAGAAACTTCGGCAAATGTCCTTTAGAACTAATTGTAATATTAGCATTCGAGTCTATGCAGGTTAGCCCGTGCCCGTGAAGCAATCAATTGTTATACTTAAGGCGTTAGAAATGATTGTTTGCTTAATTGTACTGGGCTAGGACTAGGCTGCCAGCAGTCGACCGTGTGAAAAGGGTAAGCCTCACATAAATCTGTGACAACCTGGCGAAGTTTACGGTCCTGGAAACCTATTGATTATAACAGCTGGGTATCAGCACTGCAGAACATTTTCAAGATTTCTATGTCGGATTATCTCCCAATCCTATAATTAAAACTTAATAAAATTGGCAGGGCTATATTACAAGCATTTTTTCACCATACATATCACACCTTCATGTATTCATTTTTGAGGCGGCTCAATCGGGTCCCGTGGCTGCGAATGATAAGTGATAGAAGCTCATGTTTATCTTTCAATCCCACAGAGATATCTAGCGTCTCTTTCAAAACGTCCCTTGTGTGTACAATCATGCTGAGAAAATCGTCGTTTATGCGGTGCTCCTCCTTCAACTCGTTTTCCTGGCTCTGTTTGAATTTTACCTCAAGTTCTAGCAAAGATTTTTCTGAGTTTGTAAAAGCCTCATTTATCTGTGTCGTCTCCCGTCTTAAATATTTACCATAACTCTCTTCTCCGTCCAAATCGTACGATATACTTTTCCCAATGCCTTCAAGCACTCTGGCAGAGTCCTCAATATGCCTTTTTATTATAGTGAAATCATCCCGTATGACAGAATCGTGGTCCTCGTCAAGGCCACATTTACGGTCGTCTGTCATTTTGAAAAGCATTTGACATTTCTCAGGGTCGTCGTTGTCTTCATAATCCCCGTCGGGGACAAAATAATGATGAAAAGTTCCATTAGACATTTCGGGATACAACGGTCCACTAAAAAATGCACCACAGAGCGGAACAGATAACATCCCAATTGCCAATATTAAACTGAGAAAAGCCATTATATCCAACTTTCCAAAGACGAAGGCTTTATTAAAGATTATTACACTGTGTGATAACAATTAGGCTAGCAATTAGGCCCATTAGATTAGAAATAGCCTAAAACATTATAAGGCTAACCGGGGCGCATCCACTCAGAACTCCTGGCATGATATTTTTAGGTCCTCCTTACTCAAGTTGCTCCTTGTACAACTTCTGCTGCTGACAATGTGGTCACGTGCAAGTTAAAAATATTTTTCCATGAGTTCTAAAATGTAGTCTTCGCCCATTTGAAGTTGTCCACAACGAGTGTAGACTTCTCTGTGGCCTATTCAATTCGTGTGACCCATTCCACATCTGGAATTTTCAAGCGCCGCACTTAGTTTTGTCTAATGATAGGCTACCCCTACTCTCAAATTACAGCTCCACTTCTACAGGAAGCTCCCAGATTTCTAATGGTCAGACAGACAAACTTGCTTTGGTTTTAAGCCATGCGATTAATGCTGGTCTAGCAAAACCAATTATTTAAAAAATGTTGATAATGTCAATGTCTAAATGTGTAACATGACTACCAAAATTAATTGCTTATGCTTACAATATTTCAGTTGCATTCTGGGAAGGCGTATACTACGTCACGTGTTCCTGTAAGGCATCATATTAAAGGTCACCATTCCCATATTTTGACTGATTTTGAATTTTTACAATCATATGTTGTTTGCTCTAAAGGATGCACTTTGGTGCTTAACAATGTCCTATGTCTGTATTTAAAAACATGTAAGTTGGACTAAATCATGGCATGTTCCATAAGTCAGCTGAACATGATACTCAAAGCCAATTTCAAGCAAAGTCAGAACCCTTTCAGGTTGATATGTTTTGAAACGGGAATGTATGTTATAATAATTGTTTTTATATCCTTATGTTTTAAATTCTCACAGCATAAGTTTTTCAGGTATATTTGCATAAATTCTGTGTTTTTCATTTGGTAAGCATGCTTTATTTTTGTTTCCATATAGCTTTTATTTTTCTTTGATTTGATTTCACATTTTAATCTATGCAACTACTGGAATGATGATAGGGATTTGAGTACATCTCATTCTAAATCATTCATACCCTATCATTGAGATGACAATCAATACCTAGTTCAACGGTATTACTAACACCTTATGCCATGCATCATCTGCATTTGAAAACACAATTGATAACATTTTGCAATTGCTTAAATATACTTTGGCCATAAGTAGCCTACATAAAATAATACCTCTAGTATCCTCTCTTAAAGTGAGGATAAGAAAAATGCATTCACCAGTTGAATGCACTAAAGTGTTCAGTACAGTATGTTGAACTTACCGCAATTACCGTGAAGATGCCAAGCTGTACAATGGAAACTGCAGACCTCAGTGTACCTTTACTGTATTTTTTACTGTCTTTTTCTTAATTCATTTAAAGGCCTTTCTAAACACGACCCCATTTCAATGCAATCTAGAGCTTAAACCTGATGATGTTCATAGTTTGCAATGTGAGAGATGAGTTCTGGTCATAGCCTGCTATGAAGTCCTGCCTGGTGGGGCTCTGCATCTGTATGTGTCTTGTCTCTTTTCTTACTTCATTGACAATGGTAAAGTGTTGAGGGATGCCAACAATCTTCCTGGAAGTGTTTAGTGCAGTATTTATCCAGTCCATTTTTTCAGTTTGACTTGAAAAGCTATGTAGAGACAAGTGAAATATGCATTTTTTGCTTTTGCCTTTATCCTAGGCTTTTGTCTGTAAACTAAGCAACAGTACTTCCAAATTTTTGAACCCTGGGTTGTTTATTAGGTGTAAATGCAAAATCCAATCTGCTGTTTCATAGACCAGAAAATAAAACTCTTTCTGCCTTTAAGTGTTTTTAGAGTTTTTATTTTAACTGTAGCACTTTGATGGACCTCACCCTATGCATAGCACAACAAGTGGAGGGGGTGGAGACCTCACTTTGCCCTGTATGTATAACACAGCTCTCAGGCTTGGATACAGTCTTTGAGACAGAAGATGTGTTTCATAAATAGGTGACCATCCCGCTATTGGAACCTGCTAAAGAATTGTTTTGAACTTTGAAAATACTCTGTTTGGACCCTGACAACACCCTCTGTCTAGACCCCAGGCCTCCTGTTACTGCTTCAAATAAGCATCTTGGGACGCTATTGAACAGGGGACTTCCTCACTACCTTTGTGTATAGATGTAGTATGTATACTACATCTATACATATTTTTGGGAAATTAAGGGAATTGCACTGTGTGCCTATCAACATTGATCTTTTAGGTAAGGTAGTCAACCTCCCTCTGACTTAGTTTGTGAGCATGCCTTCATTAAGGTAAAATACGAGAGAAAGAAATCGTTCTTAGACTCAGAACAAGTTGGAGTTAATTTAAAATCCATTAACCTCTCATGAACTTCCTCCTTTACCAGTTTAACTGAACTGCAAGCATCCAAGTGTTTTCATCATCATCTTTGTGGAATCACTATAAAGACTGCTGTGAGCTTGCAGCATTTTCCTATAAAAACATTCAAAGTTTTGCTCTCTTTTTAAGTGCAAAGAGAGAGCAAGGAAAGATGCCAAATATGCTTCCACTCCTTTAAAAGGGTAATGAAACACAGCATGACGTCTTTGGATTTTATTTACTGAGATTTTACAAGCTATGAATTTAGTCTGGACACGCGAGCGCACCCATTTACGCTTCTTATCACTGCACATACACAAATGTTCCTAAATAACAAATAAAAAGAATGCTACTAGACAGGATAACAACATTTCATGCACTACTAAACTATAAAGATTTTGCACTAATCTAATTAGATTATGTGCTTCTAATGATTATTAGTTTCTGGTTTTGTAACAGTTCTATTGATTTTGCACAGCAAAAACATCCTTATAATGACCAATTTCAAGAAATTCTCTAGCCTTTGACTTTGAGGAAATGTCACATCTATCCCACCCCCACACACACAAACTATATATTTTTTAGGTAGGTTTTGACTGCCGATGCATAGATTAGTGAGATGTTCATATTTATACAGAAAAGCCTTCTCCAAGTCACTTGGGTTCCAGATAACACTGTTCTTTTAACGTCCTAGAAGTATTTCATTATCATCAAAGGCATACCACAACCTAAAACCCAACCCTGTAGCCACTCGAAACTATAGCGTAAACTTCAGGATAGCTTGTCAGACTTTACTATTAGAACATATGAGGTATTTTTCTTTAATTTGGACCAACATCAAACAACATCTATACAGAGAGAAGATAGTTTTGCTTGAAATATATACAGTGGTAATCTGCTAAAAATATAACACTGCAGACTGCAGACAAATGGTCTTCTTCAGACTGGAAGAAGGAAAAACCTTGATAAAACTACTGAATTGGGTACTGTAAATGGAAGTGGCTTTCCAGATGAACAAATATGATCTCATCTTCATCATATATTGTCCAACCTGCTGAGATTTTCTCGGCCTCCCTTTCACCTGGCCTGTGTCCCTCTTGGCCCCCCATGTAAGATTTTCTGTACACAATTGGACTAATGGACCAACTACATAATTGAAGTGGACTGGATGATACTAAATTTGGTTGTCAATGGGAAACAGCTGGATTTGTTGTAAAGAGCAGGTGTGACCGACATAATCACAGGATATAAGTAAAAATAATAAAAAATTTGAATAATATTCATTTGTAAAGTACATTTCATACAATAAATGCAGCTCAATGCACTTTACATGACAGAAAATTAATAAACAAAAAAGAAATACCACTATATTATGACTTGACTATGTTAGAATAACACCCTTTAAACTGCATCAACATGTATTATTAGTATCAATTCCTTTATGTTCGTTTTCTGTACTAAAATGATATTTGTATTTTGATAATTACAAAATAGTATTGCCAAATGGTATAGTCAATAATTGTTAAACAGCAATTAAGTAATTTATGTAAATATGTATGTACTGTGAAATTTCTGTAGCTAACAATACTGTTGTTGATTGCAAATGACAAATAGGTTGCACCCCGTATTATGCACACAGTGGAATTGGTGAAGTGCCTTTTGAAACAATGCCACATGGTGGCTGGCTTGTCTTAGCTTGGTGTGCACATATGTTTTCCATGCGCTTTAATGATTTTTGCGTGGAGCTTGGCAATACATCTAAGCTGGTGCTGTAATGGTTGGTCCGTGCCGCTCGGTGAATGGTGGCTTTACTGCATATCCTCTCTGTCTGCCAAAGTACCAGCCCACAGGAATGAGCCTGTCTCCCCAAACGTTGCTTCATTAATGCCCCAATTGTGCACTGTTGCTGGCACCTTCACGGGTACAGAAAGTTCTGCTGGGAAGGACTTTTAAGCGCTTTGTATGTCTAAAAAAGCTGTATTTAAAATGCAATCAATTATCATTATTATTATAACTTTCCTCTATTTCATCTATTAGTGAAATTCATCTCAGAACTTTGGTCTAAAATTTAACAACACTCAATGTAATTTAATTATTGATGTGTGGTAGATCAATACAAATCAGTGCAAAGAGGAAAATAAACACGTGAAAACAAGTCATTAGTTCAATGAAAGACCACATAGTTATGATTTTATAGTCGTTTGAAAAACTGGTATTTATATTCTCTTTCTCATCATTGCCAAAACATTGCCCAGAATACAGACTTAAACAAGCCTTATGAGAAGCTGACATTACCTTCCTTTGTGGTTACAAGCTCCCATGAAATTATGCAACTCTTTCCGTTTGTCATTGAAACACAGTCAATCCTTAGGCATCAATCAGTTCCTGAGTCCCATGTGTAATGGAAAAAGTATACGTATTTGATGTTGAAACATATTATGCAACAAGACGAGCTGAGGTACAAATTCACTCCACAGCCTTTGCAATGGTGTATGCCATTGAAAACCATTGCCAATGGCTTGGCTCTCTAATTAACATCAAAACGCCATATTTCTGAAACTAGTACTTCATGGTGTCTTCATAACTAGGATCCCTTTTCAGATATGCATCTCAAAAGGTTTTCACAATTAGTGAAACTGGGTTTGTTAAATGCATTAGTGAGTGGGATATTATATACAGTATGTAATGTATCGCAATGTTTTCCAATTATTCCTTCCTTCCTAATTTAAATCTTTCCTTCCTAGTTTCTCTATTTGTTTGGCTTTGCGTCAGATTGCAGATTTCAGGGAGGTTGTCAGCTCAGAAGATGGCTGGTAGATGATGTCATCGCCCTGGAACCTCCGTCCCAGCTGCCCTCCTCCCCTTTCCCCTCTTCTCTTTCGATCTATTTGTCTCTCACTCTATCTAGCTGCTGCACAGTGGGACAGTCTAACATGCCGTCATCAGGGCCTGTCCTGTGTTTGCCTTCTGGTATCTCTAAAGGAAACAATGTTGAACCACAAAACTGAACGAGTGTACGAGTCTATGCCTTGACACGAAAGTAGGAAGTTGTGCTTTAAGCAAGTAGTTGTACTTTTATTTGCGTGATGGTTGATACTCTTTTCACTCTGCCAGTAATTTTCCCCAGAAAGTATTACTAAGTACATTGAACCAAAAAGATGTATATAAATATACAATATATTATCCATGTACGTATATTGCATATGTAATTATTATGTTTCTGTGTAAAAAAAGAAAAGCAAAGAGGGAACCAGACCCTTAGGAAATCTACAAGGTGAAGTACTGAAAGTATAGTTAAACTTAGCTGTAATTATTTACATTCTGTGTTAAAAGTATGTTGTTATTTGGTGGCCAAAATAACATGACATTAGAATGCTTCTGTCGATCAGTTTAAAGTTTCATAAATTTAATAAATTGTTTTGGCTGACATCTAGTGGAAGCTATTAACCACTATCCATATTTTAAAGAATGTGTATTACACCTGAACAGTACCAGTTTTCCCATCTTACAGTGTGCTATGTAAAAAGTGACAAAATTCACCTTAGAAAAACTCCAAAACTGTGTTGACATGTATCTACTGTATTTCACACGTGTAGAAATTCAATTGTAAAAGTGAGACTTGTTGATATTGAAACAGATATGCGGATGGGCCTATTGTTGAGAAGTGCAACCATAGTTTTACCTTATGTCGGGTGGGCAGCCTCGCAACAACAGGTCCGACCGCGTACATGTTCACTTGACAGAGCCATGCTACACTGAAAAAAATGGCACTTTGAACCAACTTAAAAATTTGCTCTAATTTGTTACAAGCACTTTTGTGAGTTTTTCTCAAAGTATTTTCATGA